>APFE030141094.1:20828-58696 GCA_000404065.3 Pinus taeda | reverse complement strand
TCTGTGAAAGATGAGTTGGCACAGGTTGTGCTAATGGAGGGATGACAATTTGGAAAGTTCTTCAAGTGAGCTACACACCTACTTCTTAAGATTGACCCAAGCAAGAACCGAAAAATAAAGTTTGTCTAATTTGACCTAAAATCTGACCTAAAAACAGAAAAGTGTTGAACATAATTTTATGAACAGGAAACTATGTGAGAAAGCCATGGTAAATAAACAATAAATGGTCTAAGCATGTGAATCCAAGCAAATATCAGCTTCTCCAGCTCAAAACATCACACCAATGATTGCATGAAAGGCAAAAAACGTGTTTTTGGTGGCAGTAGCAGTGCCTGGTCCTCAATTCACGGTCCCAAGGAGGGAGAAAGGGGATCAAGACCTACTAGTAGCCCTTTTGGGTCTTTCTCTGTTACTACAACAAACTGCTTAAACAACTTGAAGCAAGAAAAACTAATTTAATCATCAAAAGCAACCTATTTTACCAAAGAAAGATTAATCTTAAACAACAGAAATCAGCTTATGAATGCAAGAAAAAAACATATCAATACACAAAGGAGGAGTTGGGCACTTGGGTTGGGCCCTAACCCAAGAGCTTCAGCCCTCTAGAAAATATCAGTGCTGGTTCAAAGCTCGATTCATCTTCATTGATAAAAAAATAATAGTTACATCACAAAATTGTCTACAAAAAGAGCTCGAAAATGGGTTGAGTACAAGACTGCACAAATGTGCAAAAATAGACTATGAAATGGCTAACTTATTAAGGCCCGAAGCCTTCTTATTTATACAAGTGGGGACTCCCAACAGTCCTCCTAAACTTAAGGAACTCGGCTGCCTAAACTGAAGATAACAACAACTTCTACTAGACTTGCTCGGCTGCCCCTTTGGATCATCATTGTGGGCCTTTGAGCTTCGAGCTGCTGGTGAAGAAATCAAGGAATGGGTCATTAATGCAGGAGACACCCCTCCTATAAGTCCTCAGCCCTATTTACTCAAGTTTGGCCGCCAATCTGCTCATAAATGCCTGGTCCTTGTCCAAAAATTGTCCAAAAATCTGCAATAAACACTCATTAGACTATGTGGCAAAGTGAATATCCCCATTCACTCAATTGACATAAATATATTCAAAACATGCACAAAACTATGGGGAATGGTGGATTAAATGGAAATAATAGGCAAAATGAGCCCATATAGTTACCCATTTCAGGGGCTCATCATCACCCCCCTACTGAATGGGTTGCTCATCCTCTGAGCAACTAATCCAATTCTTCATCCTTGATAGCTTTAATAGCTTCCCTGACATCCCAAGCCTCTGAGGTGATGTCCTCTTCCCTGTCATGAAAACCTGCCTTTCTGTCCACTTCCTCCCATTGCTTCTGTTCTTCTTCTTCCTTAACCCCTTCCAATAGTCCTAAGAGTAGTGGAGGACTAAACTTAAGGCCAATCTAGCTGGCTTTCAAGTTTTGCATTGATTGTTTGTATAGGGGCACTCTCACCAAAGCCTCCCTCATTATGGTTGGGGAGTGATACTCCCTGATCTTTAAGCTATATGACAATGTATTCCACCTTCTCATGCAAGCATGAAGGCAGTCATCGCCAAATAATCTTTCCATATCTTCAAAATGAGCGATAGCTTATGCTTGCCTTTCAACATAATCAGGGAGAACTTGAGGATTACTTGCAAGGCGTTGATGAGCATATATGAGAGCTGAGGGGTCTTCCGGTTCGAGCCTTATTAGCAAGGGCTCACTTAGCTCTTTTGCCATGATCTGTTGAATTTCCACTGCTCTTTTTTCCTCATGGCTCATCCAAGAAGCCATAGCCATGAGCTGTAGGTCTCCCAATGCAGCATTCAGATCCCAAAAATTCATATCAGGGAGTGCCATATTGTGGAAGTAAAATTATGCTAATTTGGCTTTATCCTTAGCTGAACTAGTAGCACATAGATGCATAAACTGACCATAGTTTTGGAATGGGATTGTGCCCTTTTGAGCCAATGTTTTAATTTGGAACTGGAGCCATTGGTCTGTGAGATATAGTGCATAGGATCTAGCTAGTTGCCTGCACTGCAAGGCCTCCATTGCCCAGCTGGCCATGTAGGCCATCTAGGCTTCCCTTTCCTGCAACTGCTACTTCAACATCAACGCCTCAGCTGCTGCCTGAGATTCTCTTTCTTGCTGCTGCTTTATCATTATTTCAACATGAGGCTGTGGCTCTTCCTCTTTCCGCTGTTTCTCTGCTGCTTCCTTATCTGCTAGGGGACCTTCTTATAGCTGTTGTTCTTAAAAAATTTGCGATTTGTCTCTCCCTTGAGTTTCCCGTTCCTGTAACTTCTTTTTCAACAACTCATTCTCTTCCTATAGCTGGGCTCTTCTAATGCTCTCGGTGTGTCTCACCATGCCCAACTCCCTTCTCAACTCTTTCAATTGTTCTTCCATGTGCCCGATATCTTCCACTCCTTTAGATTTAGAAATCTTCATCCAAGTGTGGGTTCTAACCCTTTCTTGTTCTAGTTCAAAGAAAATTGGCACAACGAATTTCTATGGGGATGATCTTCCCACCTTCCAGCAGATTGTAATATGAGCCTAAATTAGGTTGGGGGCTTGGTTCAGGTATCTCTTTGGCCTTGCCTTACTCTTGTGACTGTTCTACTGCCTTCTCTTCTAATTTTTCAGTCTCTTTTAGTTTGACCAATGTTTCCTGTAGAGAGGTTTGAGCTTCCTATAGAGCTGCTTTGGAGTCCATTAGTCTGATTCTTTCCTTCCAGGTGGAAGTTTTGGGACTCCCTCTCTCATAGGTGATAGAAATTTTAGAGGAGGATTCCTCCTTTTTCTCAGTAGGTGCATCCTCAATTATTATAGGTTCTTTTGATGGTGGTCGGAGCTTGCCCACTTTAATCTCGGTGTTCCTTCTGGCTGTGAAATACATGGATGTTTCTCTTTTTCTTTTTCCCTTTGGTTTTGCTGGAGTGCTCAATGCAGCCAGCACAGCTGTTGCTTCTTTTGCCAATGTTTCAGCACATGTTTCTTTCTGTTGTTCTTTCCCTTCATCTTCTATAGTCTTTTCTGTGTCTATTGTTTTTGCTTGTGTCTCTGCTATCTTTGGTAATGTCTTCTCTTTTCCTTGCTGGGTCCCTATGGCAGTCTTTTTATGGGCTTTCTTGGGCTTTTTCTTCTCAATTTTTGTTCTTTTCCTCTTCTCTATCTTTGAGGTTGTTTTCTTTTCTGCCTTAGGCATTACAGTGGGTTTGTCAAGTTTCTCCTCTTCTTTCTGCTCCTCCTCTGTTTCCTTTTCTTCTTCTGTTTGAATATTTTGTGTCTCCTCATGCATTTCTTTCTCAATTTCCTCTTTTTCTTCCTCCTCCTCACTGCCAGATGGGCTGATGTCCTCAGTCAAAGTTTTGATGTCATCTTCTCTGGACATATTCCTGAAAATTTCCCAAGCTATGGGGATGGTGTATGTGTGTAGGGCATCTTCCACCAATAATTTAATGAGACCATGGTGTGCCAGCTGGTCTCGGATCCCTGCATTCAGCTTGGTGCCACATTCTATCAAAGACTGGAGGAGGAAATATGGGAGACTGAGTTTTTTAACTAGAGGTAGGTTCATCCCATACCTCAATTCATGCAATAACCTGAAGTGATAACCATAAATTATATTGAAACTTCCTTCACAAGTGATATATTTCATTATTTGGTCGCTGACTTCACTACATGGAGGAGGTAAGCTTGTCCTTCTAACCCCATTTTTATCCTCTACAGGATGCTCCCCAGGTTGAAAAAATGTCTTCTTGGCAAGCTGTCCCAATGTTTTTTCCTCCTTGCTCCAAGGGAGCCCAAGTGCAAGACCTGTGATTCGACTGATAAAATCAGGTGTAAGCTATAGGGTCAGACCCCTGAAACTGACTGTAGCATGTGTTTTCGAATGGGGTCTTAAGGACATAAAAAATTCTTCAGTAACTTCATCATCATATCCATGAATTCTTTCAAAGAAAATCATCCAATTTGCCCTGGTGAAGAGGGCCAGCACCTCAGGGTGCTCATGCAATTGGTTGGAGTTCAACTACTCCTTTCTCATAAAACCTCCTGGCATGGTGTTTAGCGGTTTCTGAAGTGCTTAGATGAGGAAAAAAACAACAATTTCCAAAATCAGAAACAGAGGGACAGTTGAGTTTTGTGTTTTTTCTCTGAACTGTAGGAGGAATTCCCCGTGTGCTCCTTCTTCACAGCACCAATTTGCAATTCTCCCTTTCTTCAAACTGTTCTCAACCTGAATTTGCTTCTTGCTTCTTGGAAGAAATCAATACGCTAACAGAACATGGACTAGATAAACAGTGGTTTTTCACAGAGTAAACATACTTGCAATTTTTGTTTCCTCCCCAAGTTTGATTTTTATCCCCTTTTTTCAGCCGAATGTGAGGAAGAGAAAGGCAAATTTTGAACAAAGAGAAGGGAACGGAGAGACTGTGTAGAACTTCAGAAAAGACACAACAGACTTTTGAATTTCTCTTTCCTCGTTTTTCTTCACCCACTACTCTAGTTTTAACCTACCACCTTATCTAAACATATCATATGCAGAGCAGGTTTCGAGCCTACCTCATTCCTAGCTCGAATTTGACAAGAATTCCGACTTTTTCGGCTGCAGAGTTGCTCTTTGTTTCCCCTGTAGAAATCTTCCTGTAGAAGGTGTTCTTGCTATTGTAGAATGCAGTAGTGCTCCTGTAGAACTCGATAGGCGGGAAGGTTTTTAAAAATTGGTAGAAACTACTGGTTCGCTACTCTGAAGGTGGTAGACGAGCACTGCAGTCGAGAGCTTCGTAGCATGAGAATGAACCAAAGGGTGGTGGAGGCTTAGACCACACTGTACTTAACTGTTGGCGTAATCCACGGTGAGGAGATGTGGTGGCCAGATGGGTATGTTATCCCCATCCGGACTGTTGGTCCTACGTCAGTGTAATTATGGTTCTTCATGCCGCCTGACTGCCATCATCTCCCTTACTCCCGTTATACACCGCCACCATTACCAGTTTCGAATGTTTTCTTCCTGAGTTGACATGCCACACGTACTGACTGCATATCTGATCGACAGTTTGAATTAGACGTGGCTCAACTGAATTCCACGAGGGTGCGTGAACTGAATGAGGGTGGCTAGTTAGCTGGCCACTGAGTCCGCTTAATCGTGACCGTTCCCATAGTTCATGCAGTTTTAAAATAGTATGCATGCAATCGAGGAATAGGTTTAGCCACTTCCCTGCTTAGTCGTTGTTGTGCTATGCATACTTCAGACTCTGGCACCTCATTTCCTCGTTGTTGTTGTTGTTGGTGCTTTGCATGCTCGGCCTTCATCTTATGCTGATGATTCCTTGATCAAGATCTGCTCCTTACATGCTTCATACATCCTGCTGCATTGATCCTGTCTCTGGAGTTTGTTTTTCAAAGGGATCAGCAGCTACATGAATCCTACAGGATTTCCGGAAGCTGCTTCTCCTTCTGAAATTCAGCCTGATGCTTGAGCAGGCTTAAAAAGACAGCTGACAAAGGTTCTGAACGAAAGACATAGCAGTTGGAAGGTATTAGGTAAGAATAAGCAAGAAGAACACTACTACTTTATTTGTCATCTTCTTTTGTGTTTTCAAAGTGGTAAAAAACAGAATTTATGTATTTTATCTGTTCAGGGAAAGGAAAAACGAGTGGAAATGCGGGTGTGCAGAGATGACATGGAGAGTTAGGTGGATGGATGGTGGTAGGGAGGTTCACAAGCCCTCTGGATGAATTTCCAATACTCGGGTTCTTTTCTAAAATTGATTTTGGCCTTTCTGTAATTTCTATAGGATCCTCCTATAGAATACACAGAGTTTCCTGTAGGATGCGAAATTTTCAGAACAAATGAGACTGAGGCCTGGAAAAGGATAACAGTGATGGAGGGATGGACTATGAAGGGTGCATGCAGCCTAGTCCTGTCTTTCTCTCTTGTGTGACCCTCCTACAACCTGCAATTCATCCAAAAGAAGTTAGGGTTTTTTTTTGGAGACAGCTGGGCGCCTCTAGGAGGTTTTCACCCTCACTGCCTGCCCTGAGTGCCTCCAAGAGGTTTTCACCCAGGGATCTTTTATTCCTCTTTCTGTTTTTTCTCTGTTTTTCCTATTTTTTCTCTTCTTCTTTTTGTTCAGGGTGTGGGTGAAGTGGAGACAGGAACCTGCTTCACTACCAACATTGTTTTTCCCAAATTCTCAATGAACTCCTGCTTGGAAAGGGGCTTCGTGTAGATCTTCAATCTATGCCCATTAACAAGCATAGGGATGGATTCTTCATCTATGGTCTGGATAAGGACTGAACCATTTTCATTGCATTTTTCTACTGTAGAGGGTCCCATCCATCTTGTCCTCATTTTTCCCTTGAAATCCTTATATCTTGAATCATACAATAACGCCCAATCTCCATGCTGGAATGTTTTTCTTTGAGGTGTCTATCATGCCATATTTTTCTCTGAAGTTCGACTACCTCTAAGTGGAGTAGGGCCTGCATTCTCTGTTCATCCAATCCATTTAGCTGAAGCAATCTTTCCTTTTGTGCATGGCTGAGATCTAGGTCCAGCTGAGCTGCCATCCTTAATGTGTTATATTCAAATTCTATTGACAGCAGAGCCTTCTTCCCATAGACCAGATCATAGGGTGTAAACCCTGTGGTGGTTTTCCAGGTGGTGTTATAGGCCCATGTGGCCTCAACCAATCGATCTGCCCAATCTTTTTTGCTGCTACTCACTACCCTAGTCAAAATCCCTTCCAAAGCTTTGTTGGTGACTTCCACTTGTCCATTTGCTTGTGGATGATAAGGGGTGGAATTTATGTGCTTAATCTTGTGGTGTGTGAGTAGGTCTTCAACCAAATTGGAGGTAAATTGACTCCCTTGATATGTAACTAACTCTCTTGTGTAGCCAAACTTGTAGAAGATATTTTCCCTTAAAAACTCAGCTACTTTTTCTTTTGTTGTCACTTTGATCGCCTTTGTTTTTGCCCATTTTGTTAGATAATCAGTACACTCAATGATGTAAGATTTATGTTTTGAAGGAGGGTTGATAGGACCCACAAAGTCCATGCCCCACTTCTCAAATGGCTCGAAAGTCACTTGAGGTTGCAGGGGCATCTCATCCCTTGGAGTCGGTTTCCCCATCCTTTGACATCGGTCACATTGGCTGATGTATCTCCTAACATCTTAATGAAGAGTGGGCCAATAGTAACCTGCTTGCAAAATTTTGAAAGCAATCCTCTTTGCTGCAAAGTGGCCCCCACAAGGTCCATCATGACAGGTTAAGAGGATGTCAAAGACTTCCTCTTCCCTGACACATCGCCTCAAAATTTGATCTGGGCCAAATTATGAAAAGATTGCCGCCAATCCAAGTGAATGGGGCGCTTTTCCTCATGATCTTGCTCTTCTCTTTTGAGGACAGGTGTGGCGGAAACTATGCTGAAACCAAGTAATTTGCTATATCAGCAAACCATGGAGAGAGTACTGAAATAGCAAATAAGTGTTCATCTGGCATTTGATCATCCACCATTCCTTCTTCACTTGCAGGCAGATCTAGTTTTGACAGAGAATCAGCAACAACATTTTCCTTACCTGGCTTATCAACAATAGTCAAATCAAATTGCTGCAAGAAAAGTAACCATCTAATGATACGAGCGTTTACATCTGGTTTATTCATCAAATACCTAATTGCAGTGTGTACGAATGTTTGATAGCCAATGATGTAGTGTCTGAACTTGTTTAGGGAATGGACTGCAACTAGGAGCTCCTTTTCAGTTACAGTGTAGTTTAATTCTGCCTTAGACAGGTTTTTACTGACAAAATATATGGCATAAGGCAACTTCTCTTCAACTTTCCCTAAGGTTGCTCCTATCGCCTTGTTCGAGGCATCTGTGTGAATGTGGAAAGGTAGGGCCCAATTTGGACCTCTCAAGATTGGGGTAGTTACCAGCTTACCTTTAAAGGCATCCAGAGCCTCCTGGTAGTTGTTAGTCCATATAAACTCAACATTTTTCCCCAAAAGACCAAACAATGGAGAGGCTAGCTTACCAAAATCCTTAATGAATCTTCTATAATACCCTGCTAAGCCTAAAAGACTCCGAACATCTCTTACCTTTTGAGGAGGTGGGACCCTTTGGATGATAGCAATCTTGTTGGGATCCACCTGTAATCCTTGGTAAGAAATTGTATGACCTAGCACGGTCCCCTCAGTCATAGGGAATTCACATTGTTTAGAACTGAGGGACAGGTTCATTTCAATACACTTGGCTAAAACTATTCCCAGGTTAGTCAAAGCTTCTTGGAAGTTAGAATCATAAGGGGTAAAGTCATCCATATAGATCTCCACTGAATCATGAACCAGTTCAGCAAATATGCTCAGTACTGCTCTCTGGAAAGTGGCGGGAGCATTGCACAACCCAAAAGGAAGGACTTGGTATACAAAAGTACCCCATGGACAAGTGAAAGTGGTCTTATCCTGGTCTTCTGGGCTGATTTGGATCTGGTTGTACCCGCTAAACCCATCCAAGAAGGAGAAGAACTTCTTCCCTGCCAGGCCATCTAACACTTGATCTATGAAAGGAAAAGGGAAATGGTCCTTCTTGGTGACCTTGTTCAGTTCCTGATAATCTACATAGATTCTCCACTTCCCATTTTTCTTTACCACTAGCACCAAAGGAGAAACCCATTCACTATCAGAGATGGGGTAGATGAATCCTGCATCCAACAAATTTTGCAGTTCTTCTTTGACAATGTCCTTAAGGGCTAGATTCATCCTCCTTTGAGGCTGCCTAATTGGTTTACAATCTTCCTTAATGTAAATGTGATGAGTACAGACGAAAGGGTGGACTCCCTTCATGTCCTTATAACTCTAAGCAAAATCATCCAAGTGATTCTTCAATAAGCTACCCAGTTCTTTCTCCTGAGAGGTGGACAGGGATGAGTTGATCTTCAAAGTTTTTTCTGGGCCAAATTCCACATTCTTGACTCAGTCAGAAGTCGAATCAGCCACATAGGGATCAACTAGAGGATTAGCTTGGGTTTCTTCCACCAGCTCTTCTAAGGGAAACACACTAGGGGGTGGATTCTGGATCAAGTTTTCAATAAGATCATCCTCGGTTTTTGGAGCCCCCGTGGTAGTTTCTACTGTACACAATGGTGCGCAATAGACTTCATCCTCATCTTCCTCCTCCAACCAGAGGGGTAAATCATGTTCCAACAGAGATTGGGCAGGAGGATAGAGGACTAGCTGCTTGGACATATGCCTATTTTTTATTGTCATGTTCAGAGCTCGGCAACTGATGTAGCAATCTGCAGTAGCCAACCAAGGTATTCCCAGGATGAAAGGATACCCAGTGAGCTTTGCCTTTGGTTGGAGAACCAAGAAATCAACAGGGTACTCCCAGGAATCAATAGAGACCATGACATCTTCCACAATCGCCTCAGGGGTCACGGTGGAGCGGTTTGCTAACTGCAGTATTGTTGAGGTCTTTCTTAGGGAACCTTAAAGGTTGAGTTTGAGCATAGTGTCCCTAGTCATCACATTAATGGCAACCCCTAAATCAATCAAGGTATGGGGGATTATGGTGCCATGGATGTGGACATCGACTACAGGACTCCCAGGGTCTAGATATTTCGGACAAATTACCTGTCCCAACATCAGATCGGACAGTTGTCCTATGACATTGATAGTTGGGGCATCTCTCTTTTGCCTACGTGTGTGTTTGAAGCACTTCTTCTTGATCATATTGTTGTATATAGGCACATCCTCAATGGCTTGGAGAAGGGGTATTTTTACACATAATTGTTTTAGTTCTCCCAGAAGTTCAGTTTCTTCTGGGGTCGGTTGGGTGGTTCCAGTTAGTCTCTCAGGAAAGGGTGGAATGACTTTGGGTTCACTTTCCCGTTTTTCTTCTTCATCCTCCTTAGGAGGAGGTTGGCTATCTGGGAGAACCTTCCCAGATCATAGGTTAATCTCCTGGATCTGCATAGCATAGGTTGGGCATGATGTTTCCCCACTATATACCTGCTGGGCTTGTCTGTTGTTAGGGTTCAGATTCAGTTGAGCAGGTATTTGGGGTTGTCTTGGAGGAGCAGGAGGTAATGGTTGAGGTTGAGCAGGTGGTGGAGGCAAAAGAGCGGGAGGAGAGTTATACTGGGGCCTCCACCCCTGATGAAGTGCACTCCACGGAGGTTGTGGCTAAGCATAAGGATGGAATGAATGAACAATTAGAGGGGCCTGGTATTGAGGAGGATATGGCCAAGGAGGAGGTGTGGACCAAGAAGGATGAATAGGGGGACCCCAAGAAGGCATGGAAGTGGCTTGATTGGGGTTGTAATAGCTCTGAGAGGTCCCTTGCATTCCCTTCTGGTAAGGTTTGGGCCCATGTGGCCTCCTTTGGTTCATGAAATAGAGTGGTTCAGTGGCTCCCTCAGCCCCTTGATACGTAGCTTTGATTCTGGGCAAGGAAGGGCACTAATTCGGAGGATGGTCTTGTTCACAGGCTACACACACTTCTATAGAGTGCAGTGGGCATTCGTTCCTAGGGTGCTTTCTCGTGCACCTGGGACAGAAGATGGTTAGAGCTCTCTCGGTTTCCTCTTATTTCCTTTTGATATGCAAGGTATCCATGTGCATGGTAAGAGTCTGCCTCACCTCGCTCTTGAAATCGTCAAGTTCATTTCTAAGGGATGAGCTGGATGAGGATGTACTGGATAACGGTTGACTTCCCCTACCTCTCTTCCTAGCTGACCTGGAATGGTTTCTAAACACAGTCTTTATGTCATCATAAGGTAGTTGATAGATGTTTCCCCCAACCAAGAAATGGAGGGCATCTAGAAGGTCTTCAGGGACTCCTCTGAGTAGAACCAACTTCAAAGATTCAGGGTCAAGTGTGCACCTGGCCCTTTTATAACTAAGTTGAAACCTCTCTTCATAGTCTTCTAAAGATTCGTCACCACCCATGGTCATTTGGAAGATTTCTTCCTTGGTTTCCTTTGACCTGCAATAGTCCCGGTATTTGTCGTTAAAGGTTTGCTGCATCTGGGCCCAAGTTGTGATACTGTTTCCAGGTAACCCCATGAACCAGCGTAAGGCTACATCCTTGAGGGTAGAAGGAAACAATTTCAACATCTACTCGTCTTTTGCATAGTCATAGGTTCGATAGAGAACATCAAATTCAAACAAGAAAGTATCAGGATCTTCGATAGTTAAGCCATGGAAGTGAGGTAAGGCTGAAGGACTTATGTTTTTCATTTTTGTGTCCCCATTGGTCTCCTGAATAGGAAAGGTACCTTCTATTCTTTCCCCATTCCCTCTAACGTTTATGTTTTCAGCCATGGTCTCACGAGGAATGTTTTCTCGCTCTTCTTATGTTATAAGATCTTTGTATATCTCTGGAGGTTCACCTACAAGATCTTCTGGATCACTGCCACCAAAGAAGAGAGAAGGGTGACTCAGTGATGTGTTGGGGGCGTTGGGTAGGAATTTTCCTGAATTGTCTCTGTTCCTACGAGACATGAAAGGAAATCTCTTTTTTGGATTTATTTATTTATTTATTTATTATTATTATTATTATTATTAATTATTATTTTTTTTATTTTATATATATATATATATATATATATATATATATATATATATATATATATATATATATATATATATATATATATATATTTTATTTTATTTTATTTTATTTTAATTTTATTTATTTATTTATTTTATTTTTATTTTTTTTTTTTTTTTTTTATTTTTTTTATTTTTTTTTATTTTTTTTCTGCTTGTACCTGCAAAAACTGAAATGGATTGAACAACAAATTGCAACTAACTAAAATGAATCTTGCTGAAATGGAATTGCAAAACTGAAATGAAAGCAGGAAATGACTAATTTACGCTTGCTGAAATGGAAATTGCAAAATTGAAATGAAAGTAGGAAATGATTAATTTACGCTTGCTGAAATGGAAATTGCAGAATTTGAAATGAAAGTGGGAAATGTCTAATCTACGCTTGTTGAAATGAAAATTGCAGAATTTGAAATGAAAGCGGGAAATGTCTAATCTACGCTTGCTGAAATGAATATTGCAGATTTGAAATGAAAGCAGGAAATGTCTTATCTACTTTTGCAGAAATGAAATTGCAGAATTGAAATGAAACAACTACTCTACTCTTGCTGAAATAAACTACTTGGCAGAATGTTGCAATAAAAAATAGAAGAAAAACAGCAATCACAAATACTCTGACGCTTCCCCGGCAACAGCGCCAAAAAGAGTGGTGATCTCCAGTATTGCAGCAATAATGTTGCAACTCCTGGGGCTTATTTTTTTACTTTTATCAACCCGATAGTTCGTAACAAACTTGGAAGCGACGGTGTTGTATGCACAAGTACTAGCTCTTACTGCAGGTTGTCACTTGATCAGCTGGCACAAGTTCGCTAGGAGCTTAAGCCAATTTCTATGAGTTCTCAGAAGAAGCTTTACTGTGATGGCAAAAAAATAATTCTACAGGGGTTATTCTACTTGCAGAAAGAGAATGAAAACTGAAATGGAACTCAAACCTTAACAAACCCTAGCAAACCCTAATAGTGCAAGAAAAGATATGGAAACTATTGAAATGGGTGCCATTGATTACTGAAAAGGTAAATTGCATTTATTCAAGCTGTTTCTGAAGAGAAATGGAAAGAAATTATCTTTTTGCAATTTTGAGTATTTTTATGTGGATTTATTATGCTTGTGGTTTGACTAATTGTGACTGTGCAGTGGTTTGGTGGCAAAGGAAAATGGAGATGGCTTTTGCAGATAATGAGGAAGGTGTGGGGAGGTCCTAAGAAGTCCCTAGTACCCTTCTAGAGACTTCCATTGCGATCAGACTTCCAAAAAGCGCTTGCATGGACTTCTACAGGAGGCTGTAGGGGATCTATAGGAAGTTCTGCAGGAAGTTCTACAGGAGGAGGCCAAAAGTGATTTTTGGAGGTTTGAAGGTGGAAAAATGGCAGGAAAAAGGAAATGAAGGTTGGATGAAGGTGTTGGAGGGTCTAGGACTCTGTTAATGAAGATCAGGAATGGAGGAGAGGGTTGAATTTGCTCAACGGAGAAGAAAGCAACTTTGTGAAAAAATGTTGAAATTAGGACAGTTTGGCAAAATGTGGTGAATGAGTGAAGGGATTTGTGAAATATGAGCTGGTACAGGTTGTGCTATGAAGGGATGACAAGATGGAATGTTTTTCAAGTGAGCAACACACCTACTTCTTAAGACTGACCCAAGCAAGAACCGAAAAATAGAGTTTGTCTAATTTGACTTAAAATCTGACCTAAAAACATAAAAGTGTTGAACAAAATTTTATGAACAAGAAACTAAGTGAGAAAGTTGTGGTAAATGAACAAGAAATGGTCTAAGCATGTGAATCCAAGCAAATATCAGTTTCTCTAGCTCAAAACATCACACTAGCGATTAGATGAAAGGCAAAAAACTTGTTTTTGGTGGCAGCAACAGTGCCTGGTCCTCAATTCATGGTCCCAAGGAGGGAGAAAGGGGATCAAGACCTACTGGTAGCCCTTTTGGATCTTTCTCTGTTACTACAACAAACTTCTTAAACAACTTGAAGCAAAAACAACTAATTTAATCATCAAAAGCAACCTATTTTACTAAAGCAAGATTAATCCTAAACAACATAAATCAGCTTATGAATGTAAGAAAAAACATATAAATACACAAAGGAGGTGATGGGCACTTGGGTTGGGCCCTAACCCAAGATCTTCAACCCTCTAGAAAAGATCAGTGCTGGTACAAAGCTGGATTCATCTTCATTGATAAAAAAATAATAGTTACATCACAAAATTGTATACAAAAAGAGCTCGAAAATTAGTTGAGTACAAGACTGCACAAAAGTGCGAAAATAGACTATGAAATGGCTAACCTACTGAGGCTTGAAGCCTTCTTATTTATACAAGTGGGGACTCCCAACAGTCCTCCTAAACTTAAGGAACTCAGCGGCCTAAACTGAAGATAAGAACAACTTCTACTAGACTTGCCCGACTGCTGATTTGGATCATCATTGTGGGTCTTTGAACTCCGAGCTGCTGGTGGAGAACCAATTAGCTGCAGGTGACTGTCGTCTAGTAACTCTGGCATAGATCTAGATGGCTCTATACCTATTGGCTCCTCATCAACGGTGGAGATGTCTCCCGACGCCTCATCAACCTTTGGTGCGATACTATCACCCGAGTACTCAGTCACAACCTTGGATACCTCAACAATGGATGGCACCTCATCAATGGTGGAAACCTCCATGTCTCTTGGCACCTCCTCAATGGTGGACACCTCCGTGTATCTTGGCACCTCCTCAATGGTGGACACCTCCGTGTCTCTTGGCACCTCGTCAATGGAAGGCCTTGTGGGTGTGTGCTCTACTCTCTACTCCAAGATGTTAGCCATAGCTATTAAAGGAATCTCCAACAAGGGTGACTCCTGCGTCACACTGGACACATTGACATGCTCCTCACGCTCTAGTGTGCCCAAAAAAATCTCCTCCTTAGGCTCTTGATATCTAAAGTCAGGTCTCCACCAGCAAAATCACCCCCTGGTCTCACCCTCTAATTGTCCCTATCTTGTCTACTCCTTTTGAGGAGACCTGATGCCTTGATTTTCTCGACTTTCGCCACACAATGTAGATGGTTGCACCCCCACAGCCTGCGCACCACTAATGTCTCTGTTGTAAGGATGAGAATGGATTTGTTCTGACACCTTCCTCAACTAAGCCAATCTCTCATCATTCCAATGGATTCCACCCCATAATTCCTGCATACTAAATCTTCTTTGAACCATAAGTTGTCTATGGTTTAACTCGTCACTGTGCATACATGCTCAAATCTTCCATGATCTATATGGCTACCCCATAGCTGGCCAAGATTATGGCTTCGATACCATTGTAATGTTCCTAAACAGGAATGTAATTGATATACAAAGCATGCAAACAATCCAGCAATCAGAAAAACGAAATAGGCATTAAGCACCCATGGAAACACTGGAACTAGAGAAATATTGTGCCATTTTATTAAGTTTCTGAAGGCAAAATACAATAGATTACAGGATGGTACACCTGGGCTTGTCTGAATGGACAAGCATAACAAAATGCAAGTGAGAAAATGCTGAACTTAAGGCTACTACAACTGATGCACCAAACTGAACTATGTTGCCCTAGAAAACTGCTTTGTCTGCTGAATTCGAAGGGTTGGAATCAATGCTTCCCGTGCTCAGAAAATTATGAGATTTCAACTCCTTGCTCCTTGGCCTAAACCTAGAAAAAGGCACGAAGGAATTGGCTAAATGTTGACCTCTAAATTTTGGCCCAAATTCCCCTTAACTCCTTTAGCTCCTCGCTGAGTTGGGACACCTATTTGAGTCCTTAGACATGCCCAGAAAATTCGATAAATTAGAAGTGTGATCCTTGCCAAAAACCCAAAAAACCCAGAAAGTGTTTCCCTTGGTTCCAACCTTTAAAAATTGACCCTTCACAACTTGACCCTCCTCCAATTTTGAATTCTATTGCTATGACTGATCCTGTCAATCTCTGCTCTCCCAAATCCAACAATCCTCTTGAAATGGCCCTCCAAGTGATCTACTACTTCTTTCAACCAGCTCCAACTCTACAATTCCTTCCTCCAACTCCCACGCGAGCCTAGTGATGGCTCTCTGTGCAGGCCCACGTAACTGTAAATCGAACTGTTGGGATGCTAGCTCTGCTAGCTCCAAACTCACAAGAAAGGTTGGCCCTTTGCTGCTCTCCCAATCCTATAACTCTTTTGGAAAATGCTTGATCACTGATAGCTCCAAACTTCCCCTTCGTATTCTCCAGCTAGCCAGAAATACACACTCCTTGTTGTGGCTAAATGGTAGTTCTGTAATACACTCTCAAAACTCCTAAAATATCTATGGAATTTCCTCTCTAGGGCGGGCACCAATGGTCCCCTGAAGTAGAGGTTGAATCTACTGCTTGAGAGATTCGTGGCTAAACAACCAATTGACTCAGCTAAACAACAGAGCGAATAGTAAAGTAATTTTTATTGCAAGGTGTAAGAATGAATCCAAAATGAGAGTTTCTCCCTCCTTATAACTCCTTGGCCTCCCTAGCCTCATGTGGGCCCCTCCATCCACCTATTCGAATTTCCCTCCATGCTATTCGAATGGGCCAATTCGAACTCCCATGTGGGTGGCCCCCACATTCCACTAGCAACCAAATAAAGTCGAATTACCTCCTAAGTCCCTAATTCGAAAATGATGGTTTCTCTTCCTTAGCCAAAACTGTGCAAAATTGTGTAGCAACACCTTGTTACAAATGTGTTTGAGAAGGGATATGACGTTATCACCTAAGCTTTGATTCCATGTTGAGAAATCTAGGGTACAAATAGTTAAAAGATTTCGTTGCTTGATAATTGCTTGTGATATACTTTTACTTCTTAGCTTATAGCTTTTCTTTGTTATGTTATTATTGTGTTTTTTTCATAAAGACAATTACCAATATGCACAATAAAAAGCAAGTGACACAGTATGTAGGCTTGTCAGCCAAGGCCAAAACCTCTCACCTCTTGAGAGGAAAACCCGATCAAAATTCTTCTTCTAGATTTTTAATTGATGAGTACCAAGACCATGACACATACCCTTGACTCTAGTATCCTCCCAAGAACCTTGTCACTAACCTTGATGCTCTGCCTCTTCCCTTTCTCGACTTTCTTCTTGGTCTCGAACTACTCTCCTCAGCTCCTTCTAGAGAAACTCAGTCTTTATCCTTCACACCACTTCTTCTCGACTTCCTTTAGAGCAACTCAGTCTCTATGATCTCACTAACTACCTCTAGAGAATCTCAGTCTCTAGATCTCTATCTTGGTTACCCAGAAGAAACCTCCTTCGCTGCCCCAAAAGAAACCTCCTTTGCTGCCCAAAAGAATCCTCCTTTGCTTCCCCAAAATAAACCTTCTTTTTTGCTCAAAAGAATCCTCCTTCACTTCCCAAGAAGAAACCTTCTTCATTGCCCAGAAGAATCCTCCTTTGCTGCCCCAGAAGAAACCCTCTTCGCTACCCAGAATAATCCTCCTTCGTTACCCCAGAAGAAACCCTTCTTATCACTTCTTCGCACTTCTCTTAGTAGCCCTTCTTCTTCGCACTTCTTCACTGAGTGTATGTTGAGTTTCTTGTCGAATTGCTTGCCTTCATAGTGAGGCCGAGTTAGGCTATATATACACTTCTTATCATGTCCTTTAGTCTGATATGATCTCAAGAGTTAGGCCGACTTATTCTAGCATGCTCTTCCATCGTTGTAGATTGACTTGAAGAGGATAAGTGAGAAGGTGTTGGAGGATTCTTTACATAAACAAATTTGACATTTTTATAAAGTGTAACATGACTTCATTACATGAAAATGACTCTATCATTTCATGACTAGATGGCAAATAATTCTTAAATACTCTCAATGAGAGTCTTGACTCAAAAATTAAATCTCTTGTTCATGAAACCCATGAAGCAAGCAATACAATAAATTTATTTTTCTTCTTTACATCACATTACATAAAATCATTTTTACATGTCGTTACGAAGACCGAACCTAGTTACACTTTTCAACACATTGATTCAAGAAACCAAGTTGAAAGCATCTTGGATATGTATGAGAAGATTATCTGTACATCAGTGTAGAAGGAGGTGAACCTGAGTAGCCTTTAGCAACAAGAAGAGAAAGAAATGACCAAGCTCATTTATATAAAGATACATGTGAAAGAGCAAATATTGATGCTCTATTTGACTGAGGATCATAAGCGAATCTCATTGCATTAGATATAGTCAAGAATTTGGGACTGGAAGTTTGTGATCATCCAAACCTATATTCACTGGGATGTGTAAATAAGGATGTAGAGCTGAAGACAAGAAAACAATACAAAGTTAGATTAGCTATCAGTGCTGATTTTATAGATGAAGTAGGTATAGAGGTGGTTCCCCTTGATGTATTTGGAGTCGTGTTTGGGAGTCACTATATGTACATGCAAGATGCAATATTCATGTAGAGAGCCAACCAGTATAGACTCGTCAAGGATGGAAAATCAATCATCATCAACGTGCACAAAGTCAAGTTGAAATTTTCATTGGTACGTGCCAACCAAGCCAAGAATTGATCAATTCCAACAAGAAGTATGTTTTATTGTTTTGAAGAGAAAGTCAATCTGTAAGAGGCAAGGCATCCCTTGAGGGGTGTACTAAGAAACAAAAACAACAATTGGAGGAGTTTTTGCAGGCATATAGGGATGTGTTTCGAGATCCTAAAGGGTTACCACCTAAGAGGGAAGCGGAGCACGAGATCCAACTATTGCTAGATTCCCCATTGCCAAACATTGGGATGTATAGGCAGTTTATTATAGAAGTGAGTGAGGTGAAGAAATAATTGCAACAACAACTGGAACATGGTGTCATTCATTTGAGTACATCACCATGCGGGTCACGCATCATTATTGTGCCAAAGAAGGATGGGACTTAGCGAATGTGGACATATTACAGGGCGTTGAACAAAATCACGTTCATGAACAGATACCCCTTGCCCTGGATAGATGATATGTTGGATTAGTTGCATCAAGCAAAATACTTCACCAAGTTAGACTTAAAGTCTGGATATCACCACGCTCAAGTCAAAGAAGAAGATATATGGAAAATTGTTAGGCCTCACAAATACCTTAATCACCTTGTCCTAATTCTTAATTCTAATCTTGTTTATTCTATCTTTTTCCTATGTTTCGATATATTGATTTGCATAATATGGTCTTTTGAAGTAATTAATTTAATTCTATCATTTTGTTTCGTTGATACATCAATTAAATTATAAAAGCGCTTATTTTCTCACATCTAGATTGTTATTGAAAACATGGCCTTTTTGATAGCTGGAATTCGATGCTATTTCTTGAACTATTCCAAGTAGAATTAGACAACGTGATGCTATCTCTACTAATTTTAGCAAAATCAATGAAGTTGATTTCTATTCGGACGAGATTGTTCGAGATAGAATCCTTAGTTCTTTCATCTGGGCGATATTAAGCTCTTTTGTAACTGAAAAGAGCACATTGAGAATCTTTATATTCTTAGGATTGTTCTCTATTGTGAAGATTTGTTGTTTCTTCCATTTAGGATTGTAGTTTAAAGATGGGGACCTATGTCCCGAACAAGATCTTTTTGAATGTAAATTTTGTGAAACATGTTATGAAAAACTCATTTAGCACCGTAATCATTCTCTTCTAAATATAATGCAAGTTTTTGTCACCAAAAGTTAGTTTATTGTTCTTATCTCTCTTTCAAGGCAGTCTGATTCCAGTGGTTCGGGCCCGCTTCTGGAAGAAGCTCTCTCTTCAATGGTATCATTAGTTCCACGTTATGTTAATTGATGTTATTATCCTATTAGATGTTGGAATTATGGTACATGTGTTGTCCTTGATGGAAACCCACATACAAGTCAGTTATAAAGTGATGCATGATGGCATCTCACATTGTAACAGGTCTATTAAGAGGTAAGAGAGTAATGGCATAGAAGAACGGGATGATGGGACAAAGGATTACAATTCAGAATCAGGAAATTGAGGAAGGAGGATATTTTAAATTGTATACGTTGGTTAACCTAGTCCAAGTCGCGTATACATGCAGGTACACATAATAAAAGTAGCGTATATGTATGAACGTAGTTTCATAGAAAGAAAAGCGTGTATGGGATGGAAAATTAAGGTTATAGAATACCAAGGGTCCATACCTTGGTATTAGCCCACAATATTGAGTAGAATAACGGTTACTTGATCCCGTCTAAGAATACCATAGATTCTAAGTGTGGTTTTGGTGCATGGTATTGACAAAGGCTCTAGTATATAAAGAGGAGAAGATAAAAGGGCTAAGGGTGCAAGTGAAAGGGTTTTTCATGAATACTTCTATCTAAAGTATATTTTGTGTTGTAAGGGCTATGGTTATGATATATATCTGAAACATCTTGTGCACCCACGGATTCAATGTTGGATTAGGATCATGAGACCTGAAATGAATTATCATTGTATGATCTGATAATTGATAGGCAATATCTAAGTGCTAATGTGTGTCTTATCCTTTAAATGCTATGATCTGGGTATATCTGAATTCTTGAAAAGCTGCGAAGTTATGTCATTATTTGCAGATCTATACGTAGGTTCACCTTGGTGAAGGAGCGTATACAAGTGGGTTGGGCACTTCCAAGTAGCGTATGCAGGGGAAGGGCTTATTGTTCAAAAATGACTAATCTATCTGATTAGTGTTGTTGTTTTACTGTTGTTTGTCAATGTTGTCTTCATTAGATATAAAGTTAAACTAATTGTATAAGGAGATCTAAAGTAAAACTAATTGTATAAGGAGACTGAGTCTAGTTGACTGATTGATTGAGTAAGAAGGGTGATCTTTGCTGCTATCTATTTAGAACCCTGTAATATGATAATAGATATTTAGAATGTCTTTGTTTAGTACAATTTTTGATTCAAAAGTTTTATGATTCAGTATCTTTAGAGGTATACGTAGGTTGGGTTATAGAAAGTAGCGTATACACGTAGGATGGCCTCAGTGAAGTAGCATAAATACATTCTGACATATGATTTTTGAGATTGTAGTTGGTTCTAGTTGTTGATACAGTGTTCTGGGTTCAACTCTGTGTTCTGGTCACAGTGATCTGACTATTCAGTTTGATTGATTGATTGTGTTTTGCTTCAGACTTGATGGGTTTCGGTGCTTGGTTGAAGGTTGTGTTATAGTTGTGGTGATTGATTTTGAGCTTTAATGTTACTGTTGGGTCCAATATGAAAATTTGATGAAATGTGGCCTACATATAGTGTTGATGTGCACCAGGAGTATCTAGTCTGAAAATTTATGAAACATGGTCCCTGGAGAAAGAGTGAAGTTGGTAGCCTTCTGTAGGTCAATGCCTATGTACTGGTAAAAATATCAACCAGTATGAGAGCTACGGGGTTGGAGCTCCCTTCTAGTAGAAGCTGGAAAACGAGTGAAGTTTGTAGGCTTCAACAGGTAGATGCATGCGTACTGGCAAATGTATGCACCAATACAAAATTTGTAAACACTTTTTATAATAAGAAGATTGAAGATAGAGATGACTACAACGGTGGTTTTTTCCCACATTGGGTTTCCACCTGAAAAATCCTGATGTTCATGTGTGCTAGTTATGTGTGTTGATTCACTTTGTTCTTACTACACATGTCTACTACTTAGTAAATGCATTACACTCTAATTTAAGTTCAATAGGCAATAAATTAACTGTTTTACAAGTTTATTATCTATACGTTGGTTTCATTCATTATAGTCGCGGACATATGCTGTTTGGTTTCTGTAAAATCGCGTATATAGTTTGAAAAGGAAAAAATATTATTGTGAAAGTTTAAATACTGATTCACCCCCCCCTAATTTCGATATTGCTGAAGGGTACTGACAGATTTTTAACCAAACGACTGGACAAGTATAAGGTACAAAAACCTCAACCATAGAGTACATTATTGTCGATCCACAAAATAATGCACGTATGAAGGCGATTCCACTTTAGGATCTCCAAAATTTTAATGGAATGGTCTTTGAAGACCTAGATGCATTTCTTTTTGAATTTGATGTTTTACGTTGGGGATATGATTACACTACTGACCCCCCAAAACTAAATCTCTTCCCTTCCACTCTGAAGAGAGCAAAATTATGTTGGTTTATGGGATTGGGGGGCATTACTATTAATTTAGTGGACTAGATGAAACAAGCCTTCCTCACTAAATACCAAGATTATTTTCAATCCCGAGAGTTAAGGGAAGAAATATTTAAAATGACATCTAAGGAAGATGAAACTTTAAAGCAACAAAACTTAAAGTTGTTGTGCTTTTAAAATGTAAAAATACACAATGTATTCTAGTAATATTTTTATTAAAAAGATGGATGTACAAGAGTTGAATGAATGTTATGTCGAGAGTCTGCTTATATACCTAGGCAGGTGCCCTTTCATCACTGAGCA
Organism: Pinus taeda; assembly: GCA_000404065.3. Lineage (NCBI taxonomy): Eukaryota > Viridiplantae > Streptophyta > Pinopsida > Pinales > Pinaceae > Pinus > Pinus taeda. The sequence goes on along the minus strand of APFE030141094.1, from coordinate 36,641 downwards.
TGTCCTTTAGCCATGCCTTTTCTTTTAACTAATGACCATTTAAACTAATAATAATAACTATTATTATTATTACTTTTTTTTTTTTTTTTTTTTTTGCATAACATTGGCCCTCTCCTTAAGGAGATTTTTCCTAAAAGCTTAATCGTTGAACATTTCTTCACTTGCTCATGTCATTTCGACATGTGTAAGTCATCAGTAGTACTATTTGGAATCGTGATTATCTATTTTTCCTTAGGACTTTTTATTTATTTATATAAACAATGTAAATTTATAAAGCAACTTTATAATAAACTCGCTTTATAATAAATTTATAAAGTAACTTCAATAATGCCAAAGTTTGCTTTATTTGTTTTTATATATTATATTATATATATTTTTTTAATTTTCATTATTTAATTGAATTCTGTTGAGGGATGTGAGCATTGTCGTGTCCCTTTGTCACAGGCTTCATAATTTTGATAATGCATCTTATTCTTGGTTATGACTCTCAATAGATCATCACAAATATGTTTTGTGTTCCATTTCATAATATGGTGGAACATAAACGGGCTTTATTTTATTTAATAATACAACTATTAATTGATCCCCAACTGTTATCTTAGATTCGTACGGTCGTGTCAATTGATTTTCATGGCGATTCATTAAGTTCAGCAAAATGACAATGGAGGCATGAGATTGTAGTCACGACTATTACCGTGCATGTAATAATGAGATTCTAGTTCAACACCTGAGTTCCTTCTTGGTAATAGCGAAGAAAGTGTATGAAGCACATAGTCTTCCTTCTGAAAAATCATCCATCCAATTCCATTCTTATGGTTCAATTGATCCAATAAATCCTTTCAATTGTTGTCGAGGTTTTTTTAGCTACCTTCATTATCTCCTCCTTTTTCTCGACAAAATAACGTGAAGAAGATTGTAACATGTAGAAAAGATCATGCATTGGTAAATAATTGGGTGATCCTTTATTTCTCATAAAATCCTCAGCAAATCTCATAGTATAAAACCCACAATCCTTGCTATTCTTTTGATGAGGACTCTGTATTTGATGCCATGCAACTTGATCTGAGTTTATGTTGGCCTTCTTAGCAACAGCTGTTGTCATGGCATATGCATGGAAATTTTTTATTCCCTCAGGTATAAGAGAATTGAAATAAAATTCATAGGGAAGTCTAAAAGGTACACCAGGAAGATGTGCATCCCATTGCTGCTCAGGCCTACAAATAATGGCCAAAGTCCCATTTTCTTTGTATAATAAAGGAACTATATTAAAATAAACTTCTTTCATTTCTATTTCTAGTGCCTTCTTGAAAATGTTGAGGGGTGTTCGACCTTTCCAGTTATTGAGATTCTTCATGTTCAGGTTGATCATGTATGCAAAACATTGGTTTATTCGTTCTTTGATTTCACTAGGAAATAACTTCAACCGATAATACAAGTAGGTGTCTATATGATATGCTAATTCCCATAAGGGTTTTGAGTTATCCAAATCTCTAATATCCTCGACAAATAGAGCAAATGTGACTTGGTTGGTATCCTGTTTGAATTACAAGTATGCATCATTGTCTTCTTCCCTTCAGAATTCTAATAGGAAACTCTCAAACTTTTGGTCCACCTCATCATCTTCCCCAGTGAAAGGACTAGACGGGTCTTCGATAACATTAGTATAAAAGAGACAGAATATCATTTCCTTACACAATTTTTGGTAAGAATTCCTTCCCTCACCATCAAATAATTGTTCATGCTCTTCTTTGGGATATTCAACGTCATAGTTTCCAACTTCGCAATCCTCATCCTATGGATCATCTTTGTCAGCTACTGTAAATGCATATTCATCATTATATTGTTCTTCATCCTCCTCTTCTATAGGTTGGCTTGTTTTATTTAGGTGATACATAGGGTCTTTTACACTCTCAAAATGTTTAAAGTGACCCACGTCATGAAAACTACTGTTAGACAAGTTATCCACTGTATTTTCCTCTTTTATTTGTTTCAATTCAATTGTATTGGATATTGACTTAACTTGATCATAATCCATGATTTCCCAACTTGCCATGTCAATTTTGTCACCTTCTACAACAATGTTTCAGCTAACAAGCTCATCTTTAGCTTCTTCATCTTTAGTTGTCATATATCCAATTTGATTATCAGCCTTATTTAAGTCACCCTGAGGAGATCCTAATTCAACATGTTCAACATCATTTTATCGGTTAGAACATTCTTTAATATTAGTCTCTTTCAAGTCAATGTCCTCTTCCATTGTAGGGGTTGAATCCGGTGTTTTGAAATCCTTTAATGATTCTGCAAATGAATTTTTTATTTGTTGTAATGCTTCTCCAATTTCATTTAACAATTTAGATTTATGATATTCACTTAATTCCATGATTTTTAGGGCCTAAGCTTTAATGGAAGAATGTGCAGAGAATAACATCCAAAAGGTCGAATGGCTCTGATACCATTGAAGCAACAAAACTTAAAGTTGTTGTGCCTTTAAAATGTAAAAATACATAATGTATTGTAGTAATATTTTTATTAATAATATCAATGTAGAAGAGTTGAATGAATGTTACAATAAGGGCCTACTTATATAACTAGGCAGACGTCCCTTTGTGACTGAGCATGTCCTTTAGACATGCCTTTTCATTTAAATAATCACTGTTTAAAATAATCATTATTATTATTTATATATATTTTACTTTATTTTATATAAATTATATTTGTAAAAAACTTTAGAAGAATACATTGAGAGATTCCAATATAACTTGTAGAGATCACCTTACACTACTCTACCTAAGGAAGTATTGAAACCTGCTCTAATTAGGCGAATGAAGGATGAATGGATTGAAACACTCAACCTAATGGGGCATGGTGATATCTCTAAAGAAGATTATGTTGAGATTGTGAAATTGTGTATCAGGTGCTCACGTGGGAGTACACGGACAAAGCTTGGTATTCGTGATCCTCTTAGTAGAACCATCAAGACTGCAAGCGGAGGAGTAACACGTGCGTAAATTGGTAATTTGTTAGAAAATTTAAAAACTAATATATTGAGCACATTGACTACGCAATTGAATGTCCTGTAGGTAAAACAGAAGCAGGCTAAAGCAAAACATGCAGTAACAATCTTCTGTCCTCGATGTCGATGAAAGCATGGCCATAAAGAGTGCCCGTTGGATACAGTTGAAATTTGTGATATCTGCACAAAGGATCACATGACTGATTGTTGTCCATCTCTTCCTAGGTTAAAGTCCATTTTTTAAGAAGACGAGGAAAAGCCAGAGCTTGCATTCTTCGTGGCACAACGATGACAATGGAAAAAAATTCCCTACAGGTATGACTCATGACCCCTCCATGTTCTTTTCCAGATAGTATAATCAACAACAATTTCCCAAACTAACCTGGAAGGGTCAGCAACATCCTTAGTAGCCTTAGTCATATCCCTCATCACCTTGGCCAAACCCACCATTTCGTGCGCCTTCATGGCCAAATCAACAATACTCTGCACCTTCATTACAGAATCTGTAGGGTAATATGTATCATTTGCAATGGTCAAACCAGCGCACTCAGGGACCAACATGGTCCCAAAACTGGCAGAGTCCTATAGGACATGTTAACCAATCTGCAATAATGATGCCGCAATCACAACCACCGCTAAAGCCATTACAACCTCCACTGCAGTTACCCCTAAACACCCCACCTTCGTTATGCCCCCAACTAGCTGCACAGTTAAATCCAAACCCAAACAATAGGCCTGTGTAGTTTTTAAAAATACTCGAAACTTCTGATTGTTCCCCTCCATATTTAGAATGTAATGAACTCTGTCTAAGATTTGGGCGTATCGTTTTTCCAGAGGACCCTTTAACAAATTTAGAACAACCAAAAGATGAGAACTCTGCTAAAGAGAAACATTAATAGGAAATACCTTCCTATACTATAATTATAACTGAGACAACCACCTAGCAGACAAACTAAGAACCAAGAGCCTCAAAAAACTCCAAATGTTGCTCCCCCATTTCCAGAAAGATTGGTCATAGTCAGACCACCCACATATCCTGAATTCAACCTTGTAGGGGAACTACATAATTTGTGCATTAAAATTCCCCTTCTACAAGCTATCAAAGATATACTGATCTATGCTAAGACCATCAAAGAACTATGCGTTAAGAAGCTCGCAAGAAAAGAAAAGGATTCTCCTACAGTTCATGTCCTTAGGAAACTCTCTGATCTTATTTTAGGAAAGCAGATACCCATCAAATATGATGATCCCACAAATCTGGTAGTCACCATTCAGACTTAGGGGCTTAACTTTCCAAATACCTTAGTGTACTTAGGAGATGCTATAAATATCATAGCACTTGACACTTGTTCCTTCCTTGGAATAACCATGTTAAAGCCAACCCCAACCATGTTGGAGCTACTCGACAGATCAGTGGTAAAACCATAAGGAACGCTTGATATTATCGTCTCTATGGACTCCTTGGAATACCAATATATTTTTGGTTCTTAATCCCAGAAATAAAATGGAAGCACACCCTCCTATACTAGGCAAACCATGGCTTGCCACTGCAGATGCGTACATCAGGTGTCTGACTGGAAGTATGACTATTGCTAAAGGAAATGCCATTAAGAACATCACTATATCTACTTGCTAAACCCAACATGTCATTTGAAAACCTTAAGTGGCTTCCTCCTGAGTACGAAGAAGGCATGTTACGATCTCCCCTTACCATTGCGAAAGCCCTTATCTTTAAGAGACATATTGAGGATGATACAATAAATGGGTTCATTAGCTAACCTTCTACTATAGCTTATCCCACATGCCAGATGCTAAAGGCAGTACTCGATAATGATGCCTAGGGTGATCCATTTGAGGAGTCAAATAGTGATCATATACCTACAACCATAGTTCATAAAAGTATACATGTTGAGATTGAACTAGGAAAAACATTGAATATTAATGCTAGCCTTAATGATCTCCAACGTCAAAAACTGATCCAAGTTCTTCAAAAATATAAACAAGCTTTTGTTTGGGACTACGCAAATATGAAAGGCATTGATCTACAATTATGTACACATTATATTTACACTGAAAAAGATACCCGAGCAATTCGTAAACCACAAAGGAGATTAAATCCACATCTTAGGGACATAGTGAAACACAAACTACAAAAACTACTTGATGTCAACTTTATATATGCTATACATGACAACCAATCGGTTTCACCATTCATGGTAGTCCCTAAAAAGAATGGGAAATGGAGGACTTATGTAGATTACAAAGAACTAAATAAGGTCACACAAAAAGATTATTTCCCTGTCCTATTTGTAGACCAAGTCCTTGATCCACTCGCTGGGAACAAATACTTTTCTTTCTTGGATGGGTTTAGTGGACACAATCAAATTTAGATTGCTCCTAAAAATCAAGATAAAATACGTTCACCTATTCTTGGGGAACATTTGCATATAGAGTTTTACCATTTGGATTCTGCAATGCACCAACAAATTTTTAGAGATCAATTCTCAATATATTCTCTGACCTAATAAATGAGAGACTTGAAATTTACGTGGATTATTTCACTCCTTACGATAATGAATATGATGAACCTTTGGATAACCCAGAAAATGCTCTTGCACAATGTATAGCGACTAGACTATGCCTCAACAATGAGAAATGTCATATGTTGATGACAAAAGGTGTAGTCTTGGGACATTTCATTTATGCTACAAGTATTCATGTGGACCCCGCTAAAATCGAGGTAATTCTTAAACTCCTTGTTCCACGAACACCAACAGAGGAATGTAGTTTCCTTGGTTATGTTGGGTATTATTGTCGCTTTATAGCACATTTCTCAAAAATTTCAACACCAATGTATGAATTAACTGGGCATGTGGAATTTGAGTGGACTAACAAGTGCGATATTGATTTTGAAGAATTGAAGAAACTTGTTTCAACAAATCTTGTGCTAAGGGGACCATATTGGAGCCTGCTATTCCACATATCCTCAGACACGTATGACATAGCGATAGGGGAAATTTTAGGATAGGAAGAGGATAAAAAACCTATGCAATTTATTATATTAACAAAAATCTAACACCTGCGTAATTAAATTATATTGTAATAGAGAAAGAATTTTTGGTTGTTGTCTACGTTATAAAAAAAACTCGACATTATATAACATGCTATGCAGTCTTCTTATATACTGATCATTTTTCTATTCGATATTTAGCCAATAAACCTGTTACCAATGGCTGAGTAACTCATTGATTACTGTTGTTGCAGGAATTTGATATCACTACAAAGGACCAACCAGGGAAGGAGAACCACGTTGCAGATTTCCTGTTAAGAATGGCATCTACAATTGATTCTTCACCAGTGGAAGATCGATTCCCAATTGAAAACCTGTTTGTCTGTGACTGTTAAAACATCATGGTATGAAGAAATTGCAAACTATATATCGGCCAAAAAACTCCCATCACATCTCTCACCATGGGAAAAGAAGCATATTATTCAACATATTGCTCGATTCTCATAGAGAGATGGCTACCTCTTCCATGTGGGAGTAGATCTCCAAGTCCAAAGATGTATCAAAGAGGATGAAATCTATGATATCCTTAAGGCCTGCCACAATGAACCCTGCGGGGGACATTTTGTTGACCGCAAAACTGGGCACAAGGTATTACAGATGGGCTATTTTTGGCCCATGATATTCAGATATATGAAGAAATATGTTCAAAGTTGTGATAGTTGTTAACAGATGGGTCATCCCATTCAGGATGACAAAATTCCTCTCCCGCCGCAGTTAGTAATGGAACCATTTGAGAGATGGGAAATGGATTTTATTGGTCATATTAGTCCGCCTTCAAACAAAAAATCATACATATTAGTCTGCACAGACTATCTAACAAAATGGGTGGAGGTAGTAGCAATTGCAAGGACCACAGAGGAAGTAGTCATCAATTTTCTATTTGAATTGTTTGTTTGATATGACTTACCTCGAGAACTTGTAATTGATGGAGGATCGCAGTTTACTGCCCAAAAAATCTTTGCCACTTTGCAAAAATACCATATCAAGCATAGAATCACTTCCCCTTAACATCCGCAAACAAATGGACAAGTAAAAATCACAAACAAAGTCTTGGAGGGGATCTTAACCAAGACAATATTTACAAACCACTGAGATTGGGCCTCCAAACTCTCTGAAGCCTTGTGGGCTTACAAGACGACTTGGCGTAATACTACTTATTTTTCACCTTATCATATTTTCTTTGGTAAGAAGCCCATTTTTCTGATCGAATTTGAAGTTAAGACTCTCAAGACTGCTCAAGAAGTTAGTCTCAACCTCTCATAAGCACATAAGCAGTGCCTCCAACAACTCAATTAAATGGACGAAATGTGCCTTGCTTCTCTTCAACACACAACAATCACTCAGCAACAAACAACTAAGTGGCATGACCAATTGATTAAAAGCAAGACCTTTCAGAAAGGTGACTGGGCACTCTTATACGATTCTAGATTCTAGGAGTTCCCAGGTAAGCTCCAAATGAGATGGTTGGGCTCTTATGAAATTAGCAAAGTCTATAATAATGGGACAGTATGCCTCACCATGATTGACAATAGTGGCATTTATTTCCTTGCGAATGGTCATCAATTTCACCTGTATCACCAACCACTTACACAAGAATATTTTCTACACAAAATTCACAATGATGCAAATTTGCAGGTTGTATCTGAATAGGGGAATACCCCCACGACCACAATAAGGTAAACTTATTCTAGAAACATCTTATTGTCATGTACATAATGTAAGTAGTCTTTTTTTTGGTGTGTGTATTTTCTTTATTGAAGGTAAAGATCACGAATATATTCTTACATGATCTGAAAATGGGGCTTTTAGGCTTCTTGTCTAACTTACAAGACCCTCTCCCACTTCCAAAGCTTTAAATTTTCCCAAGTCTATTTGATTAACCAATGCAGAAATAAGAAATGCTTGACAATATGGGTGTATGCTTGTATTTGTTTTCAGCTGATTATCTACTTTAGAATCTGTTGTTTGTGCTGATATGGGAAGGTACTTAAATTGATACATAAATGCATATAACAATAGTTAAAGCAACAATAAAAACAAACACATAAGGCAGCAATATAATATGGAGTTCACCCTAATACCTTGGGCTACATCTCCTTGAGCTCTAATCAACTCGATTAGGCTCTCTGGGATTATGGCAATAGTTCTTTTACAAGTGCCTACACTTAAATCCAATGTTTTATATAGGAACATTGGGTTCAGAACACCATCTTATCCCTTGTCTCTTGGAACTCTTCGACTTTCTAGCTCTGGCTCTTGCTCTAGCTCTGGCTCTGTGGCTGTGCTTTGGTTCTCGCTTCTGGCACTCGCTCTGGCTCTGGCTCGTGGCTCTCTGCTTTGGCTTTTCTAAGCTCTTTCACTCAGCCTTTACATGCCTCTGTGAATTGCTCGACCTTCAAGCAACTCTAACAACAATATCCTGCTGTCAATTGAGCTCGCTGGGTTTTCCACTCGACCTCCGAGTGACTCCCCCGACTCTATGCGCATTCAACGTCTTCTCATTGTTCGCTTTTTTTCCTCCCCCTTCTACTCTCTGTCTGTTCGTGTCTCTTAGAACCATTCCGTTCCCCGACTATTCGTTTCCTCTCTCGACTCTTCGAATCGCCTGCCTCTATGCTGGAATTCCCTGCTTTGCATCATCATCACTGTAATGCTTCACAGAGAGGTGGCCACTAGTCTACTCACGAGCTGAGCCAGCTCTTACTCAAACGGTTCATTACTTCGGTTACTTTGTGAAATGATTCATCCGCCAACTCAGCGGTCTAATTGGACTTCAACCTTTATGTTCCAAAGCTTATTTTCTCCGTCGAATCTAGTTTCCCATCGGGCGCAATCTCCGCCGTTAGATTTGGGGCCTCCAGATCCTACGGTTATCGCTCTTATCGCGCGGTTGACTTGCTCTGACGTTAGCCCATGATGAGAGTGATTTTCTCTCTCATCTGCCGGACACACATCAATCAACGTATGGAATTGCTTGTTCTCCTGACAAACCCGCTTACCACCTGAAACACCTTCGATATTTCTTGGAGCGCGGGACCCACCTGTCGTTTCAAAGCTTTTCCCATGGTTTTCAGGTTTTCCTTGTGACCGTGCACTCGGGGCTTTTCTTTCTTGAGGGGTTTTTCCCAGCGATGCACAAATCACGCATCAGAAATAGCCTCTGTTTTCTGGTCTAAGCCTCCTAACTGCCATTTTTGCACCATGCACAGTCCCCATGGGCCACCAGTCAATGCGCTTTGATCGAAGGTCCACGTTGCTCTGTGCTGGCTGTAAATTGTCGTTATTCAGAGGTTATTTCTGATAGGCCTCGACATCCATAAGACTTTAAACTTCGGTATGAGCTTTTACAGAGTTCAGGTAGCTTTAAGAGAGTTTAAGGATCCAATTTCGGATCACGCCTTCCCACTAAAAGAACTTTTGGTCCACCAAAAGACTGATATACTGATCTAAGTAGTAAATGAGAGTAACCACACCCTCTTCTTTTAGCCTCCCTACACTTGCCTTTGCCTAGTGCCTCTAAGCCAAAATATCTAACCACTTCCCTTCTTGGATGGGTTGGTTGTCTCGGGAAGAATGGTTTTCCTCCTTGACTTCATGCAGAACTTCTGCTCTGATGTTTATAGAAGGTAGTTTGAGCTTCTTTGCCTTGATCCTTTATCCAAGGTGGCTCAAACAAATGTTAAGTACATCTGCTCCACAAAACTTTCATTTGTACCTGTTTGAAAAGTTGCCAACAACAATTTTTAGTAACAGCAGGCATACAGACAACAATTGCATGGGCTAACTCCTACTTCAACAAAGAAACAGATTTCACATCTTGTAAACCCTCCCATGTCTTACATCTGCATAAAAATGACAAGCCAATAAAACATGCCTTTAGAACAAACGACCCTTCAAGTCGAGCATGTAGGAAAGAGACCTTTATGACTCTTTTCCAAAAGATGAAACACTTCATCCTTTCTCCATTTTATAAACCAAGTTAACTTCTCCCAACCCATCATCACATGCATCTCATGCTCAGGCATGCATTCCATATTTCAACTTTTTCTTAAGTTCACTGTACCTTTGAAGTTGAAATGAACATATTGTTGCAACAATAAAGTCAGTTTCCTACTCAACTTCTTTCTATTTACCATTTTGGTAAGATTCCGCAAATTGCATTTATTCCACAAAGAAACGCAAACAGATGCATCACTACACATGCAACCTTAATTGGATAAGAATTGTAACCATTTCTTACCAATCCATTTGAAAGGTCCCTCCTTTGTTTGCACATCAACATCAATATGTGAATCATCCTGAACCACATCAATCATGGAATCTTTATTTCCATCCCTGCCATTTTCTTTTTCCACCTCCTCCTTCAACTTTGGTTGAAGCAGCGCTAGATTCAAAGTCCAACACCTCTCAGCAAGATTCCCTTGCTTATGGAAATAAGTGCAACACACGTGCATCCTTTTGACAACATGATTTGCCTTGTCCTATGGACCTTTGGCTGCTTACCTCTTTTCATTCAAAAGTTTCCTATATGTGGCCATCCTCTTCCAACATCTAGAAACATAATGGTTATTCAAACCACAAAAGGAAAATGCAATTCTTTTTCCATGCTTTACAAAATCAAAAGGAATGTGTTTAGAACCAGATTTATACCTGCCTCTTTCACCTTTATTGCCTTCAGGAGGAGGTGAGATAAATGAAGAAGTAGCTCCCTTTGGAACAATATCACTTTCTTCAAGGCTGTCAGAGTTTCCACAACTCTCTGGTTCAAGTATGTGCTTCTGAACACCTGCATCATGCGGATGATGTTTCGAGCTGTTGCATTCCTCCTGAACACAATCCTCACACTTTTGAGGTAGAGGGCCTGCAATGAAACTCCTTTTTGGAACTGTTTCAATGGCCTTCATGGTAGCTTTGGAACTCTCTCCATAAGATTGTCCATAGCCAAGACCCAAATACTTAGGCCTTTCCTCAACCATTATTGCTTCAACATACTTTCATGTTCCCAATCCTTTCCTTATAGCCATCCGGACATTAGCTTTGGACCATGCCTCTGGTGTTTTAAAAGAACCAATATAAGGATTCTTACGAAGGAATTAGGAAAAAACTAGAAGTTTACCTCTTCTTCAAGCTGATCTTCCAAGCTTTTTCGCGACAAAAGTTGTACTCCAACTTCAGCTGCTTTTCAGTTCTTACTGCAATATAAAGTTTGCTCTCCATTTCCTATAATTTTTGAAGAAAGCATCCGCTTCCTTCTCCACGGAGTTCAACTGTCTCTTTAGTATGCTACTCTTCCTTCCATCCTCATACATTTCTCTCACCATATCTAGCATGGTGGACAAGTCTTGCTTCATGTCTCCATCAAAAGAACTTCGGGAGCAAGAAGAATTTTAGAACTCACTTGTAGAAGTTGTCATTTTCAAAATGCATAAAAGAACTTCAAACAAGATTATTAAAGAGCTTATCCAGTAACCTCTTGCAACAACCTTTTGTGCTTCGAGGATTGCCCTGAGGTCCTTTGGGATAGAAGAATGCCTTCATCCCTTCTTCCTTCTTGTCCTTCCTGGACTGAGCTATCAATAGCTTTCCCTTCACCTCTGCAAACTCAAACAATAGTCAGTCTGCAACCAAGCATACAATCAATGAGGCAATCAATCCTTGACTATCAAAACACCTTTCAGATAAGCAATCTTTGCCCTGTCAATTAAGCATTCTATTACAACCTTCTTCGAAGGTGGGGTTAATCAATCTTAAGCTCCGATACCACCTAATCTAATAATGGGGATCTTATGCTTCTTGTCTAGCTTACAAGAACCTCTTCCACTTCCAAAGCTTTAAATTTCCCAAGTCTATTTGATTAACCAATGCAGAAATAAGAAATGATTGACAATATGGGTGTACGCTTGTATTTGTTTTCAACTGATTATTTACTTTAGAATATGTTGTTTGTGCTGAAATGGGAAGGTACTTAAACTGATACATAAATTCATATAACAGTAGTTGAAGCAACAAGAAAAACAAACACATAAGGCAACAGTATAATATGGAGTTCACCCTGATATCTTGGGCTACATCTCCTTGAGCTCTAATCAACTCGATTAAGCTCTCTTGGATTATGGCAATAGTTCTTTTACAAGTGCCTACACTTAACTCCAATGTTTTATATAGGAACATTGGGGTCAGAACACCATCTTATCCCTTGGCTCTTGGAGCTCTTCGGCTTTCTAGCTCTGGCTCTTGGCTTTGGTTCTTGCTCTGGCTCTAGTTGTGGCTCTGACTCTAGATTTGGCTCTGTGGCTTGGGCTCTGGTTCTATCTCTCAGCTCTCGCTTCTGGTGCTTGCTCTGGCTATGGCTCGCGGCTCTCTGCTCATGCTTTTCTAAGCTCTTTCACTCAGCCTTCGCATGCCTCTGTGAATCGTTCGACCTCCAAGAAACTCCAACAACAATATCCTGCTGTCAATTGAGCTCACTGGCTTTTCCACTCGACCTCCGAGTGACTCCCCAGACTCTCTGCGCATTCAACGTCTTCTCGCTATTTGCCTTTTTTTTTCTCCCGCTTCTACTTTTTGTCCATTCGTGGCTCTCAGAACCATTTTGTTCCCCGACTGTTTGTTTCATCTCCTGGCTCTTCGAATTGCTTGCCTCTGTGCTGGAATTCCCTGCTTTGCATCATCATCATTGTAACGCTTCACAGAGAGGTGGCCACTTGTCTCCTCATGAGCTAAGCTAGCTCTTCCTCAAATGGTTTGTTACTTCGGTTACTCTATGAAATGATTCATCTGCCAACTCAGCGGTCCAATCGGACTTCAACCTTTATGTGCCGAATCTTATTTTCTTCGTCGAATCTGGTTTCCCATTGGGCGCAATCTCCGCTGTTAGATCTGCGGCCTCTAGATCCTATGGTTATCGCTCTTATCGCGCGGTTGACTTGCTCGGACGTTAGTCCATGATGAGAGCGGTTTTCTCTCTTATCCGCCGGACACGCGTCAATCAACATATGGAATCGCTCGTTCTCATGACAAACCTGCTTACTGCCCGAAACGCCTCTGATATTTCGCTGGTTTTGGAGCGCAGGACCCGCTTGTCATTTCAGTGCTTTTCCCACAGTTTTCGAGTTTTCCTTGTGATCGTGCGCTCTGGGCTTTTCCTTCTTGAGGGGTTTTGCCTAGCGACGAGCGATAAAAAACAACCTCCATTTTCTGGTCCAAGCCTCATAACTGCCATTTTTGCGCCATGCACACTCCCCATGGGTCATTGATTAATGTGCTTTGACCGAAGGTCCTTGTTGCTCTGTGCTAATTGCAAATTGTATCGCGCATCATAAATAGCTTCCGTTTTCTGGTATGAGCCTCCTAACTACCATTTTTGCACCATGCACAATCCCCATGGGCCATCGGTCAATGCGCTTTGACCGAAGGACCTCGTTGATCTATGGTGGCTGCAAATTGTCATTGTTCAGAGGTTATTTCTGATAGGCTTCGACATCCATAATACTTTAAACTTTGGTCTAAGCTTTTACATAGTTCGGGTAGCTTTAAGAGAGTTTAAGGATCCAATTTCGAATCATTACAAAAACACTGTTACTCTGATCATCATTGTAACTGTTGTGTCTAAGTTATAATGTTGTTTACTTAATCACAACATCATTATCACAATTGTTGTTTCCTTAGTCGCAACAACATTAACATAGTTGTTGTTTCCTTAGTCACAACATTGTTATCACAATTGTTTCCTTAGTCAACATTGCTATCACAATTGTTGTTTCCTTAGTCACAACATCATTATCACAGTTGTTGTCTCCTTAGTGACAACATTATTATCACAGTTGTTGTTTCCTTGGTCACAACATTGTTATCACAGTTGTTGTTTCCTTGGTCACAATTGCAGTTTCTTTAGAGGCAACTATTGTTTCCTTTTATGTGATTTGTTTTCCCATATTTTTGTTTCTTTTTGGACAAGGAACATTTGCAGCTCTTTTTAATATGGCAGTTGGATCACTGCGTTATTTGAGAGTTATCACATGAGAATTCCTTTCTAAAGGAGAATCTTTTCTAAAAAAAATGATTTTGTTTTACGGATTCATGAACTTTCCTAAAATCCTTAATTCCCTAACTTTGTAAGAAAAACATAAAAATCCTCATTACACATTTTTTTCATCACTACCTAGGGAAACATTTATGAATCCAAATTTTAAAACAAGTCTACAATTCCTTTGAAGAAACTAATATTTAGGGACAATACTATCTAACCAAAAAGGTAGTTATTATAAAACTTTTCACGCCATCCCCAACTCTTCAGGAGTCGATATGCCACCCCATCTATTAAGTAATATTTTATGGTTAACAAGAATCATAGAAAAACAAAAAATACAAGTCAAAAGGGGATAAGAGGCCTCATCATGAGCCGACCTACCATGATTATAGGAACTAGTGAAGTGACATTACCATTTCTAGTCACCAAGCCAGGGTGATGGCCTTCGATCTTAAGGCCGGAGGACAAGAGGTCTCATCACGAGCTGACTTGTTCACTTTATTAGTTCTCGGGAATGACATTGTTATTAACTGACCACCACACCAGAACAATGACCTTTTGTAGACATTTAATAAACTCAAAATAAATTTATCAACTATGAATTTGTTCCTAATAAGTGGGACAATGGCATCTCAAATGGTTAAAAGGAAATCCTGTCGAGGCTATGGACGACTATTAGTAGTAGTGGATATGCCTATGGTACTAAAGTCAATTTAAAGACTACAATCAAATTGGTTAGCTTGATTCCCTACTATCAATAATCACCAAGGAAAATTGTTAGAATATTTTATGGAGTACCGTTAAATAGCCCTACAATGTGATACCACTAATTTTTAATGAGGATTAATAACTAATTCCACGAATCAGGGACACAAACTATACGCTGTTCTGAATTCAATAATTTTTATCATCTTTCTTTAACAGCTCCTATTCTTTTTCTCCATGCAATATTTCCTTTAATATGCTCGTGTCTCCAACCATCCATTTAAATTTCCTCACACTTCGTTCCTTTTTTATATTAATTTTATAAGAGATTGTAATGATTTTGTAATTATTTCATTTTATGATTGACGATCGATTTTAATCATTGCTTGGTGCATTACTAATGTTTCTCGTTTCCCGTTGCTATTTTTGACGACTGCCCTTTTGTACTTAATTAAAATGGCGTTATCCCCCAATTATCACAAATTATGTCACCTCATCAACTTGACCGATTATTGCGAATGACCCTCAAATTTTATTGGGGGGCCAGTGTTAGGTCCCTATAATACTAGTGATTCCCCCATTACTATTGTTGTTGTATCCCTTATTTTTATTGTTGTGCCCCTATTGTCCCCATATTGTTATTATTGGGCCCCATAGAATCCCTCTATTGTTATTTTTGTGCCTTTATATATTATTGTTAGGTTGGTTTGGTTATATTGTGACCCCTTCGACTCCTATATATAGAAATGAAGTTTTGTCATTTGAATCATCCAAGAATCGTTCATTTGTGTAATGTAAAGGAGGTTTCCCCCTCGAAGAGGCTAAATTCTAAGACGTTGATATATCTTTTCTATCTTTTTGTGAGTTGGTTTCATAACATTTGGTATCAGAGCTTTGGATTCTAGGGTTTCGCTGCTTTAAATAGGTCATCGTGGAATTTCACTATAACTTTTTTTCTATGACGTTTTAGAAGCTAAAAAAAAAAAAAACCATTTG
>APFE030141094.1:513-15428 GCA_000404065.3 Pinus taeda | reverse complement strand
TTGCTTTCAAAAGTCATCCAATCAAAGGAAAGTATTTACACAAAGCTATTTATGAGAAGGAAATGTTGGCAATACTACATGCACTTAAGGAATGGTGACCCTACCTAATGGGAAGACACTTCAAGGTAAAAACAGATCATGATAGTATTAAATAATTTTTAGAACAATTATTATCTTCAGAAGAACAACAAAAATGGGTCACAAAGATGTTGGGTTATGACTTTGAAATCATCTACAAAAAAGGGAAGCAAAATGTTGTGGCAGATGCACTCTCAAGAAAGGATGAGGATTGGAAGCATTTATTTGCACCATTTCTATTATCCAACCAGATTGGATAAACAAAGCAAGGGATGAATGGAAGAATGACGAGGAAGTGTGGGAACTCATTCAAAAGATACGACAAGATCCTAGTACATTTGATACATTTAGCTGGAAAAAGGATTCGTTATGGTACAAGGATTGGTTATACCTATGTAATAATTCCCAACTCAAACAAATGATTCTTAGGGAATTGCACACCTCTCCCTTAGGAGGGCACTCAGGATTTCTAAATACCTACCACAAGTTTAAGAAGGAGACTTTTTGGGATGACCTTAAATCGGATATTCAAAAGTTTGTGGTGGAATGTTTGGTTTGCCAACAAAAGAAAGTTAAAACAATTAAGACACCAGGACTTCTACAATCTTTATCCATTCCAAGCCAACGTTGGGAGGAGGCTTCAATGGATTTTATCACAAGTTTACCCAAGTTCGAAGGAAAGAGTGTTATCATGGTGGTAGTTGATAGACTTACCAAGTATGCACAATTTTGTCCATTATCTTATCCATTTAAAGTGAGTACAGTTTCTACTGCATTTATGGAAACATTTAAAAAGCTACATGGAAACCCAAAGATTACTATAAGTGACAGAGATCCCATTTTCAGTGGAAATTTTTGGACATAATTATTTTATTATCTTGGTACTCAGTTAGCACACAAATCATCTTATCATCCTCAATTTGATGGGCAAACTGAGATAGTAAACAAATGTTTGGAAGGATATCTTTGTTGCTTTGTGTTATCACCTAGATTGAGCTCAGGCTGAAGGGAGGCAATGCCAGGGTAACCACAAACCAAGCTTATCCAAGTAGCTAGCCCTACTAGGCCGAGAGAGGGCTCTCTCTGTAAGGATCTCAGTGAAGATGACTGGATCCGGTAAAGGATTTTAGGCTAGGTATAGTAGCTCGAAAGTTTTGATTGGATTTTGTTGGGGTTTTGATGGATCAGGAGGAGTTGGGCAGTTTAGGTAAGAAATGTAGGGTGTTCTATGGGGCAAGGTAGGCATAGGCATTAGCACTCTAGGGCTTGACAAGGTGAGATGTTTTAGACTGGTGAGAAGCTAAGAAGGGCATGTGACAATTATTGATCCTTCTTGGACTGCAGAAAACATGAAATGGTGAATGATTTCCCAAGGCAGAGCACTGATACAATGGATTCTACCTATCAAACTTGAAACCATTAAACTAGAATCAATGAAATGATTGATGGCATACATAAAACATATAAAAATATAATCACAGAAGAAGAAACTGTACTAGAACTCCATACCACATGGATCCCATAAAAATAGCTGCAATTCTTATTAATTTCCTGCCAAACTGCTTACAAAGATGTACAATCAAGCTCTGAGCATGCAAACTGAGACCAACCAACAAAATGACTGAGAAACTAAATGATATAGGCCTCAAAACAACTAATCCTAGCCTCAGGGGTTGAATCCATGAGAGGAGGAGCAGTTGCACAAAAGACTGAAATGGTAGCTAAAGACTAGGGTGGTTAAACTGACTCATCCCTAATATGAAAAAACTAATTCATTACATGCCACTTGGGCCATTCATTTGATGTATCTACCATAGGTAACAAAAATACATTTTAATTACATCATCATCATGAATTACTTCAGTGAAAAATCAAAATCCCACACGTGAAAAGTATTTTATGAGAGAAACAATGAAAAATTTTGCTGCCTATCAAGTGCGCAATGCCTGAAGGAAGTGCGTAGTGCTATGTTCAAACCCACTTTTGACTGCCTTCCCAATGTCCAAATTGAGCCCAAGGTAGCTCGTTGGAAAGCTTATCCTGTCTAGTTTCCAGATCTATCTTTATTTTTCAAAATGAACTTGATTTGTCACTCCAAAATGGATTCTCCTAGGACTGGTTAAATGCGCAGCGTCTGGTCCAAAAATGAGGCAGAAATGTGATTTTTTGCTAGTTTTTTGCCTTTTCCACCAACCAGTTTTGTCTTCCAAGGCTGGAAACATGGTTTTCCTGACTGTCCTAGGCCTTCTAAATCCAATGGTGGTGGCCATTCCTCCAACAAGTGCCTCCAAAAATTGCACAGCGCTTAGGGTGTTGCGCGTTTGACCAAGCTGCTGATATAAAATTGCCTCAAAAAACACAGAAAAGGACAATATTTGCTAAAATGTGCCAAGAGTCTTCAAAATTGGTCAAGGAGCTAATGTTTGGTGTATCTAGGCATGGAGTGAAGCCTCTGCAAGTGTGTCAAGTTTTTCCTTTTTACATTTCTTCAATAACTTCTCCAAGTGATCATTGATGGCCTAAAGCCAACCTTCCTAATCTTATTTGATCATATGATCATCAAGCATAGCTTCATCAACTATCTCTCTTTGCCTTTTCCCTTTAATTTCCAAGGATTTTTTCAAACCTCTGGTTCTAGGGTTGCCTCACTGTATGGTCTGTTTTCTTCTTCTGCCATGGTGTTTTAATGTCAAACCCTAGGGAGGTATTAGGTTGTTGGAATTTATGTAATGGAGGTGGAGATAGGGAGTATTAGTATGATGGATATGAGGGTTGGGGTTTGGGAACATAGGTGATTGTAGTACCTAGGGTTTAGGGTTTTGGGACAAAGGTTTAGAGAGTGTTGGATGTAAAGGTTTAGGGAGAGGGAAGGAAGGTATAGGGGAGTATATGAAAGGGATTGTGAATACAAGGATAGTGTTGGGGAATCTAGGGTTTAGATGTGAAATTAAACCAAATCTTCAATAAAACCTTTAAAACACTTAGCAATTGACTTGAAGAGGAAAAGGCACATCCCTTAGTTGCTACTTACTTGTCTTGAGGTTGAAAGCACTTTAGTAGAGCCGAGGAGGCGATTTTGGCTCTCCTAGACAAACGCGCAACGCCTTAAGGAAACGAGCAACGTTAACTTCAAAACAACTTTTGAGTGCCTTCCCGATGTCAAAATTGAGTGTGGGATAGCTCGTTGGAAAGATTGTCGAGTATACTTTCCAGAAAATCTTGAATCTTTCAATTTGGATCTCATTTTCCTTGTAAAAATCCAAATCTCCCAAGACTGGTCAAAATGTGTAGAATGAGGTTGCCAAAATGCAGAGTGCTGTTCTAGTCAACTTTTGGAGGTATTCCTCAACTCCAAATTGAGCTCATGATATCTCATTGGAAATCTCTCTATTTCCACTTATCATTTGACTCATCAAGAAAGTGTTTTGGACATTACAGCTAGAAGAAATCTTGATTTTCCCAAAGTCACTCCAGAACTACGACAACTCTCCTAAGGCAACTGTATTTTTGACATTTCTCTAAAACCATGACACCTGTGTAAAAAGTGAAGGAGGTTTTCCTTCCTTGGCCTATTTTGGACAAAAAACTCTCTCACATTTTCCAAATTCTTCGCTGTTTGGTCTAAAACATAGTTTGAAGAAAAACCGGCCCTATGTGTGGCAAATGATTTGTCCCTTGGAATGACTTACTGAAAAATGATGAAGACATGATATGTATGAGTTGGAATGGCCTCATACTCACTAAAATGACCTCCCTTATGCCTCATATACTCAGATGTCTCTGATTCCATAGCCAACCCTAACTCAATGGGTGCGAAAATTATTTAGTGCTTGTGGAAAATGATGATTTGGACACTCTTGGGAAAAAAACACCTCCCTTTGGCATGCACTTAACCCTTTGAAACTTTACCCTTTCTGATATGAAAATGGATGGTACTTAAAAAAGGACTCTTTGATACGAACTTGATCTGAATTTGAAACTACTTGAGAATGCTTAACAAGGTATTCAATTCAGTAAATATACTTGTGCAAATGATGTACATGTCTTGCAGTTAAAAACAAATGAGTTTTGATGCAGTTTATAACCCTTTTATGTGTAGTAGGATTAAATAATTTATCTGTTTAACATACTAAAACAGATTTTTTTTTTTTTTTTTTTTTTTTTTTTTTTTTTTTTTTTTTTTTTTTTTTTTTTTTTTTTTTTTTTTTCTCTGAAATAAAACTCAACCACAGATGCAATAGCAGATGATGAAGCAGTTCACCCCTCCTGGGCTAAATTTGCTGGGTCCAAGGCTCCCAAATGGGCATGTCCTTGATTTGATTAAAAGATCAGAATGAATGTACAGCTGAATACAAGCCTTAACGGGCGAAATGGAATGTAAAAATGGATTCAAAACGCTCAAATTAGTTAGGAATGACTACTGGTTCTCATCCAATGGGTCCCTGCAACACAATACAACTCTCACAATGCTAGGCCCTAGTGGCTCGTAGAACTTCCACGGAGCAAAATCAGCTACAAACGACCTCTGATTGCTCTCAAACCTGCCCCTAATGGTTATGGAATCATCTGATTAGTCAAAATAAAAAGAAAATTCGTCTCAAAAGGCCTTTCCTAGCCAAAGTTATGACTCATTTACTCCACTACCTGTCTGGCCCCTAATTTACTCCAGTTAACTTTAGTGAAGGCCTAGTTAGGCCTGTCGAAGTTGGTGGCGCTGCCAAAATTAGTGCCACCACTGAAACTTCTGCTAACTAGACCGTGACTATCGGAGCTAATTGGCATTCTAACTGGAGTGCTGGTCACATGCGGGTTTCAGGCCTCAGATTACGCATTGGGTCCGCCAGGTTGACTGTTGAGAGGGGGCGGTTACCGTAACCATTGACGTTAAATGTGACCACCTCCTTTGCATGGTGGTGACCGTTCACTTTTAGCCACACGGTGAGGGGTTTATACCGTGGTTCCGGGCCTCAGTCCTGTGGATAGGGGGCTGGCCCCCTTCAGGCCCCGCCATAACCGTTTGCAAACTTTAAATATAACCTTTCCAGCAAGCTTGTCAAGTCCCTGCCGCCTGGTCTGTTGGTAAGACGCTGCAATTGTATGCGAGAGGTCATGGGTTCGATCCCTCGCTCTGCCATAACAATTTTATATGCCCAATACTGTTGCCACCTTGGGGCCATGTGACAGCCTCTGAGCTTGCCATGTGGGACCCTTTCATTGGTTGCCTAGATGGAATATTTTGGGAATATTTCGAGATTATTCTAAGGAATATTCTATTTTAATGTTTTTTGAAAAAAAATAAAAGATTAAGGGTTATTGGGTGATTTTCAATTTGACATAACTTCTGCATATGGAGACCATTTTTCGAACCATTTGCGGCACCAGAATTAGGAGGATGAGATTTATCCAGTCGTTCAGGTTCAAACCAGTTCTGAGCATTTTCATTTTTGAGCATTTTTCAACACTTGGGACATGAGCCCTTGATGATGCCTCCCTAATGGGAAGCTTTTGGACCCCAAAAGCCTTCAATTACCTGTTAAAAAGATGAGGGTACAACTCCCTCACTCTGTCCACCTCCATCCACTTTTCCTTGTTCAGTTTGCTACCTTTCAGACCAACCTGAACATAATCAACATTTCCCCTCCTTGAAGTGCATGTCCTTCTGTCAAGGATAGCATCTTCTTTCATCTCATCCAAAAATTCTGGCGAGAAATCATCTATAGATGGCAGCTGAATATCACTTTCATGATCAATAATCAAAGGAGGTTCATACAAATGTAAATTCTCCACATTGACAACATAATACATTTGCATATATGAAGGCAAATCTAGTTTAAAAGCATTATTTCCAACTTGTTTGAGGATTTTGAATGGACCATAATGAATAGGCTTCAACTTTTTACCTTCTCCTTGCATTCTTTCCTTACTAATGTACATCAATACCTCATCCCCTTCTTCAAACTTGTGATCAACTCTATGCTTGTCATGTCTCTCCTTGTACCTGCCTTGACTTTTTTCAAGTTGTTCTTGAATTTGCTGATGTATTAGCTGAATCCTTTTAATGAACAAATGAGATTTATCAATGTCACTATGTCCCTCAATGATGACATCCTTCTCAAGAATGAAACCAAGATGTGACTTTGGCAAATAACCAAAACAAGCTTCAAACTTTGAGGTGTTTGTGGAAGAGTGCTTGACACGATTGTATGTATGCTGTATGTAGTGCAAATGTTCATCCCAAAGCTTGGGACGCTTGCTGCAATAACCTCTCAAGAGGTGCAGAATGGTTATGTTCACTACTTCTGTTTGGCCATCTGTTTGCGGATGGAAAGCAGTACTCTTCTTCAACTTGGTGTCCATCATCTTCCATAGATTGGACCAAAATTTTCCAACAAATCTGGAATCCTTGTCACTAACAATGGAAGTAGGCAAGTCATAATGAACCCATACATGTTGAAAAAATAATTCAGCATTTTGTTCAGCAGTTATAGTTTTCTTACATGGCATAAGTATACACATTTTGCTGAAACGATCAACTACTACAAAAAGATAATCATGCCGCTTTATATACTTTGGTAGACCTCCTACAAAATCCATAGAAATAATCTCCCATGGTCTACAAGGTACCAGAAATGGCGTATATAATCCAAGCTTCCTATTACTAGGCTTGCTTGTAGCACATAATGAACAACCTCTAATGAACCTTGAAACAAAATCTACCATGCGAGGCCAATAACAATACCACTGTGGATGTGCAATTGTTTTTCTTACATCGAAATGTCCAACAATAAGAGAAGAATGAGCTTCTCTTATGACACTTATTCTCTACCTCTGTGGTATACACAACTTGCCCAAATGAAACAACAAATTGTTATGCAAGTGATAATCATTCTACTCAACATGATTCGCTTTACTCAAGTTAGCATACACATCTTTAAAATCATCATCATATGCATACTGTTCTATGTAACTCTCATGTACAATGGAATCATTCTTAAGTAAAGTAACAACACCAATAATAGGTCTTGAAAGCATAAAAACAACTTTATTCAAAACACCTTTCTTGTAGCTTAATACCAAGTGGAACTGTTGCAAGAAGCCCATCCATCTGAAGTGTCGTGACTGCTGTAACTTGCTTTGTGATTGCAGGTATTGTAAGGGCTGATGGTCGGTATGTATAACGGTTTCATTTCCCATCAAATAGTGTTTCCACTTTTTGAAGCTTTGTACCAACGCATACAACTCCTTATCATATGTAGGATAATTTACAATAGCACCATTAAAAGTCTCAGAATGAAATGCAATAGGCTTACCATGCTGTAGAAGAACTGCACCCATGGCATAATCACTAACATCGGTTTGAATCTCAAATGGCTGTCTCAAATCTGGTAATGCAAGGACCGGAGCTGAACTAATCTTCTCTTTGAAAGATTCGAAATCTTTCTGTTGCTTGCCTCCCTATTGGAAAGCTCGCTTCACACTTGTCACAGCATGCGTAGGATCTCCTATAGAAGAGAAGTTAGAGATGAACTTCCTCTAATATTGAGCTGCACCCAAAAAACTTCTTACCTCTGTAATGGATTTGGGAGTAGGCCAATTCACAATAGCCTCAATCTTAGCAGGATCAATTCTCAAAGCACCTTCCTACTATGTGTCCCAAATAAACCAAAGAAGTCTTTCCAAATTCACACTTTGACATTTTAAGAAATAGCTGATTCTTCTTCAAAACATCAAGTCCTTTCCTAACATGCATGACATGAGCTTCTCTAGACTTTCTAAAAATTAAGATCTCATCTAAGTAGACAATAACAAAATCATCAAGAAAAGGACGCAAGACATCATCCATTACCCGCATGAAAGTTGTAGGTGCATTGCATAAAACAAACGACATCACAAGCCACTCAAAGAGTCCTTGTTTGGTATCCACTCTAGCTAACTTTAGTTGTCTGATACCAACCTGATCTGAAAATGGAAGGTACTTGAAAAAGGGAGCAAGGTGTCCATTTTCATTTATGTAAATGAGTGTAAAAATACTCCAAGTTTAAATCTGAAAATGTGAGAACTTCATATTTCTAATACAGAGATAGACTGTAGGGGAATTTACTGGATATGTCACCTTTAAGGAGAGGATGAGATCTGAAATCTACCTGGCCCTCTACAGACTCTGCCTAAAGAAATAATAGAAGTAAACACTGAAACTTAACATATATATCAAAAACATAATTCAGCCATAGAATATCAAAACACAACAACAAGATAATATAGGAGTTCACCCCAACTCTTGGGCTACATCTCCTTTGAGCTTCATCATCATGACTAGACTCTTTGGGATTAAGGTAATTAAATTCTTTTACAAGCTCAACACTTAACCACAATGCATCCAAAAATGATTCAAAGGGTTGAGACTACCATTTTAAATCCCTTTAATGGCTGTTTCATTCCTACAAATAGCTTAAGGCTTCATGGATACACTTCCTTCTATCGGTGGACTAAGATTCTCTGAGCTTCTAAATGGCACAAAATCGCTCAGATTTCTATTTCTATCACTGAAACAACTACTGCTGTATCCAATAATGATTAGACACCAAATACTAACAGATTAATTGCTTACATCAAGCACAACATCCCCAAAAATGGCTCTCCTCCACGGTTTGCCAGGGCTGCCCACGACTTCACATCAACTTCTTGAGCTGTAGAAGTACTCAAAATGATCTAAAACCACTTCCATTGGTTCCAAAATGACTGAAATAGTCAATATAGAGTTTTTTTTTCATCAGAAACGGCTTCCGGCTGCTCTGGTTTCGCCTACACACACTGTTGGCACCCCTTGTCACCGAGCTCAAGGAAAACTTCTCTGCTGAGTTTTTGACCTCTAAAAGTCTTTAATACTTTCTAAAACCTCTGTAAAATGGATTCAGAATGATGTTTTCAGTTGAGAATGACCACTGGTTCACTGCAAATTTCCTCTAACTCCCCTGGCTAGGCCCTGCACTACTGCTAGCAAAATCGGAAAAAATGGCCTCTAGAACTTAAATGAAACTTTTTAGCTTTCTAATGTTCTTAACAGGCTCTGAACACCAACTAAAAGGTTTCAAAAGGTATGACATAGCTAAGAATTCCTGTTCATTTACCTTAAACAGAGAAACATAGTCCAATACATAACCTTCTCCTATAAGGCCCTGATGGCTCCTTCATCTTCTTTGTAGCTTAAACCTTTAAAGGTGACCTTTGTTAGACTTCAAACTTGCTCCATTGAGTCCAGAAGGTTGAAGAGACCCAAAAAAAAAAAATCGCATCAAAAGGCCTCTCCTAGCCAAAGTAATGGCTAACTGAAGATTTGCCCATTTACTCCTAGAAAAACTCCAGCTAACTTTAGTTCAGTGCCAGTTAAGTCCGCTAAAATGGCCGAACCGCCAAAATTGGTGCCACCGCCAAACCTCCCGCCATTTTAGTCGTGATCTCCATATCTAACTATAGTTACGTGGTCACATGGGCGGTTGGTTTGCCTTGGATTACGCGCCTGACTGTTAACAGGTGTATTCCTGACTTTAACATAATTTTTTTTTTGTTACCATTTACGTTCCGTCCCATGGCCTAACAGTAAGACTTGGCGCTGTGTTTGGGTAGGTCGTGGGTTTGACCCACTGATCTGCAACAAAACATTTTAAATGCCAATCCAATGTCCACCTTGGGGCCACGTGGTGGCCTCCGGGCCTGCCACGTGGCACCCTTCTATTCACTGCCCTAAATGGAATATTTCGGGAATATTTTGAAAGGACCTCAAAAACACTCCAAGATTTTCACTTGATTTGTGTGTTGTTGACTGCTTGAATATATGATGGCTGTAAAGACATTTAGGTAAAAAATCTTTGTCATTTGTTTTGAAAATCTTTAAGAACATTGTGAAGTTAATTTGTTCATTGACATCATAATGACAACTTCTACAAGTGAAGTTTCCTCCTTCACAAGGTTCTTCGATGAGGATATGAAGCGTGAATTCCTTATATTGAAGGATATGGTGCAGATCCTGTTTGAGGATAGGAGAGAAAGCACGAAGCTTCGTGAGAAATTGTTCGCCATGAAGTAGGAGAAGGTAAAAAGCTGAATCCTATTCGTTATGGTCCATTCAGAATCCTAAAACAAGTTGGAAATAATGCTTTTCAGCCTTCATATACGCAAATGTATTATGTTGTCAATGTGGAGAATTGACGTTTGTATGAACCTCCTTTGATTTCTGATCATGAAAGTGATATTCATCTACCATCTATAAATGATTTCTCACCAGAATTTTTGGATGAGCTGAAAGAAGATGCTATCGTTGACAAAAGGACACACACTTCAAGGAGGGGAAATGTTGATTATGTTCAGGTTGGTCTCAAAGGCAGCAAACCGAACAAGGCAAAGTGGATGGAGGTGGACAGAGTGAGGGAGCTGTACCCTCACATTTTTAACAGGTAATTGAAGGCTTTTTGGGTCCAAAATCTTCCCAATGGGGAGGCATGATCAGGGGTTCATGTCCCAAGTGTCGAAAAATGCTAAAAAATGAAAGTGCTCAGAACTAGTTCGAAGCTGAACAATCGGATAGGTCTCGTCCTCTTGATTCTGACACCGTGAACAGTTCGAAAAATGGTCTCCGTATGCAAAAGTTATGCCAATTTTAAAAACACCCAATAACCTTTAATTTTGAATTAAAAAAAAAAAAAAAATTGAAATAGAATATTCCCAGAATATTCCATTCAGGGCATCCAATAGAAGGGGGCCACGTGGCAAGCCCGGAGGCCGCCACGTGACCCCAAGGCGGTAATGGAATGGCATATTAAAATTTTGGTGGCGGATCTGTATTTTGTGGGCGGGACTTGTTATGGCATCGGGCAGACTTGTATATAAAGTTTGAATGGTTATGGGCGGGCCCAAAAAGCGGGCCAGCCCTTAAGGGCTAGCCCCATCCACATAAGACCTCGACCCGAAATCGTGGCGTAATACCCCACCCGCGGCAGTTAAGTTGGTGGACAATGTTATGGGCAACGAAGGCGGTCACATGATCCGGTGGAGATGACGGGATCCACTAACCAAAACAATAAATACCGCAGACCACGCCAGAATCTCCAGTCACATGCAACAATTAAACCCCCAGTAGTCATTGTCAACTGACCGTTAAAATAGCGGTGGCGCCAATTTTGGCGGTCCGGCCATTTTGGCGGACTTTACTGCCAGTTAACTAAACTTAGCTGGAGTTAATTCAGGGCAAACTGGCAGTTGGAGTAAATGTGCCATAACTTTGGCTAGGAAAGGCCTTTTGAGACGTTTTTTTTCTTTTGATTTTGACTAATCAGATTATTCCAGAGCCATTGGGCATAGGTTTCACAACTAACAGAGGTCGTTTGCAGGTGATTTTGCTTCGGGGAAGTTCCAGGGGCCATCAGGGCCATATCATTTTGGGAGATGCATTGGTCTGTTTTCAGTGATTCAAAAGCCTACTTCTACTGTCTTCGACCTTCTGAGTGCATGGGTAGAGGTTTCAGAACCATTGGAGGTCATCTTCACCTCGAATTTCTTCATAGAAATTTAAAGGGCCATTAGGGCCATTTAGAGAAAGTATTGTTTAAGGTACAATTTCATCATTTAGTGCTTGGGGAAAAGCATTCTTACCTGTTTCCTATCTTCTGATTCTGTTTTTATAGTCATATTTTCCTTTAGAGGCACTTATTTACTTGTATTAGCCTTTGTAGCTTTCTTAATACAAGAGGACAAGCCCACTTTGGGAGGCTTGGTCGAGCAGATGTAGCCCCGGAGGGGTGAACTGCTTCATCATCTTTGTGTCATTATTTGCTGAAGATATCATGCTAAACAAATTTGATATAATGTGTAAACCAAAAATTTAAATAACTTGCCTTCACACATAAACACCTAAACAATTGCTCAAACTTATTTGTTTTATTCTACAAGACATCAAGCTTCAAGCATGAGTATTTTAATGACACTTGAGTGTTTACTTCTATTATTTCTTTAGGTAGAGCCTATTGAGGGCCAGGTAGCCTCTGGAACTCATCTTCTCTTTAGATGTGACATATCCAGTAAATGCCCCTACAGTATATCTTTGTATTAGAAATAAGAAGTTCTTACATTTTCAGAGTTAACCTTGGAGTTGTTCACACGTTTAAAATTATTGGAAATGGATACCTTGCACCCTTTATTCAACTACATTCCACTTTCAGATCAAATGGTATCAAAGCAGGTTTTTTGCTGTTTATATGCTCTAGGAAAAGTTATATAAACTATAGACAGAGTCTGAAGCAAGCCAGGAAGCCTTCGAACCGCTTTTGTTATACAATTGCGTAGTAGATAAATGCTACTTCAGTCAATCTCTAGTTTAGTTTATATTTTGAGCATTTGTGCAATCAACCTTGACTGTTTCATTGTGTGCATAAGTTTGCTTGAGCTCATTTAAGAATAGCTGGTGTTAACCCTCTCCAAGAGATTTGGTCAACAGCTTGTCATTGTTGAAAACTTTGAGAACTCTGTTTGAAGTTCCTTTTGTTATTTGACCATTTACATGATGTCAATTTCTTCTGCAAGTGAAGTTTCCTCCTTCACGAAACTCTTCAGTGATGACATGAAAGAAGAGTTCATTAAGGTGAAGGAAATGGTGCAAATTCTCCTTAAGGATCAAAGGGAAAGTGTTCAGCTTCGTGCACAATTGTTGGCTATGCAGGAAGAGAAGGAAATAATTCTCCAAAGACCGCATGACATGGAGAAACAACTCCTGCAAGCTCAAGAAGCTTTGTCCAAGAAAATACCTCTTCTTCAGGATGTAAACCATGAGGTAAATCATTCTGATTTGTCTTTAGTTTCCTCTATTGAAAAGTGTGTTGGTTCGTTTGAAAGGAATACAAGAGGTATAAGGTCCAAATTGATATTGAAAATGGGATATCAAGAAGGCAAAGGTTTGGGCAAGCATGCACAAGGCATTGTTGAGCCTTTTGTGTTGTGGAGCGACCCAAGAATGTTGGTCTTGGATATAAGCAGTTTAATGGCGAAGCATTGATCACATGCATTCAAGAATGTGATGCAAATTTGAAGAGAACATTTCTCCCAAGTTCTCAATTGCATCAATGTCATGATGGCAATCTTCCTTACCATTGTTTGAAGACTTTGTTGCAACAAGAAGATGGTAGACATGCATCTTTTGGCAAGCATGCAATTTTAGGCAGTTTTCAAGACAAGAACGATGATGTTAGTCTGCAATTGAAAACTGGAGCCTCTACTAGTTCATCTCCTCATGGAGGCAAAAAGGATGAACATACAAAGCAGCACAAGAGGTATAAATCTTCTCATGATCAATTTGATTGTGTTTCCGCAAGGCATGACAATTTTACATGCTTTAATGGAAGAAATATTTCTTGTACATATTGTGGTCAATTTAACCATTATGTTTTGAGATGCTGGATGAGAAAGAAAGCACAGAAGAAGCAGACGAAGTAAATACTACCTTCAAAGAAGGTGCATAAGATTTGCACTTTTTGCCAAAAGAAGGGAAATGTTGTCTCTCATTGTTGGCAAAGGTGGAACCATAGATTCCATTATTGATGTGGAAAGGGAAGTTTCACACGAGGAAAAGTTGCAACAGCAAAAATCGCCATGGAAGTGGCTTGAGAAGTGGATGGACTTCTTGACACAGTAAGACGTACTCCTTTTGTACATATACAAACTTTGGATGTATGCATTTTTTTATGTTGCTACAAAATTTCTCCATGGAGGTAAAAGATGAGTATGGTACTGTTGGCCGGATAAATCGTTCTTGCGGACAAGACCGATCTCCCTAGTATCTAATGATATCTAGCAACAAAGAGAACAAGCAAACCTATTTCTCTCTAAAAATGTTTCAATTCAATAATGAATACTATGAAGTGTAAAAGACCCTACCTCGGTCCAACACTTGTTTGAGGCAGTTTTATCCCAACAACTTCAAGCAGTTCCCATTCAATAACCTACATACACAAACAAACACACATCAAAGCATACCTGCGTATAACAAAACATGTTCATTATGAAGATCAAGGAGCTCATAAAACAAACCATTAGAGACAGTTCATTGAGAAAAAAAAACTTGATTGTATTAACTTAATGAATAAAATAACTTTACAACCTTTGCCTTGATGTTGCACAAGTCCTTTCCAGGGTCCAGCAGGGGTAGTCCTCTACTTTGAAAAGCCTCACTCACTTCCCAAATGACATGAAAGGTATGTGATCTCTCCTCTCACAAGCTCAAAAAGGAGGCCTAGTTTTCAACATCATTTACCCTCAAGAATCTTCAGCTTTCAACCCCGTCTACAACTAGCCCAATGCATGAATTTATAGTGAAAATGGAGGAATTTGTAGGTCCGCCATTGAAGGGATCAGTTCCTCCTTCAATGGGATAGGCATCTCATATCATGGAGTTAGCTCCCTTATTATGGAATGGATGAACCAAGGTGGAGCAGACTTGTCAGCGTAATATTCCTTCTAGAAGTGTCTAGAAGTGACCCAAGATAAGTTTTTAAGCATGAACTCATGCCTTTTTAACTTTTACAGGGGTTCTCACCCATCACTCAATATACAGAGCAGTTAGGTTCATAGGAAACATGAACATTAGGTGCGGCACCGCAGGAAATACTAGGAGAAAGTGTGAAACCAGGATTTGAGACATTTTTAAGGTCTTTCTCCCATTTTCAAGGCTTGACATGAAGAGTTGAGGTTTAAGACTTGCAAAAGAGGGATGCATGAGTATTGATGGACTCACACAAACTGTAGAAAGTCATGGTGACAATTTTTTGTGTAACAGATTGCCCCCTAAAGTGCGA
>APFE030141093.1:103601-127429 GCA_000404065.3 Pinus taeda | reverse complement strand
ACTTCTATTGATAATTGAAACAACAAAGAATAAATATCACATGATTTTTTCAAACTAGGATCAATCTATGACCTCCTTGTTGTCCTTGTGGCACTTCCTATGTTCATTGTATGTAGTTCTCAGCAACATGAAATTTGTTTGGTGTGCAATAAAGTTTCTTGTTGAACAAGGGAACTCAGAACATCCTTGTCTCTATTGTAGTCACAACAACACCAATGCCACTTTCATGTGCATGTAATCCATCGGAAATAATTCTGGTAATAAACATCAAAATATCTAGCATCTAGGACTCATTCAGATCTTATATTGGTATCTAATGCTCAATTTTCCAACCAGTTTTAGACCTCCTCACATGCTCACTCCTTAGATTTAATAAAACTCCTTTTAGAAGCTCTAGTAAAGCAAAAAAATATTGCAAGGGCTTAAAATCATCCAAGACATTAGTGGGTTGCCTCCACACACCTATAATTCTCATTTCCAATCATCCCTTGAAACCAAGGAATCTATTTTACAAAGCCCAATTTGATTGAACAATGAGAGGTTTTATTCTACTCCTAGAATTCCCTCCTGTAGCAATACATTAGATGACCACTATGGAAACATCCACAGATTCCATAGGCCTATAAAAAAAGGAGCTTTTAAACCAATTATGAAGGGCATATATCCTTTGACACTACTAAGTCGATCAATTAAATAGAAAAGGTGGATGATTGTTTTCAAAAGACACATTTGTCATCAACTAGTGATATGCCATTTACGAACCACAAACGCCTAGTGCTTTACTCTCCTTCTTGAGATCTGCACACATAAACAACCCTTCCATAACGCAAACTGAAGAACCATTGGTGGATCCATAAAGGGGTCTAGATATATCTATCTTTCTTGTATATTTTTCTTGCTTGGCTATAGCTTAAATGAGTTAAGGAAGTGGAGTAAATAAAGGAAAACCCTCCCTATGTGAATAGTTCCTATTAGAGTGATGGATAGGGGAATGCAAGTGGCGACCTACTTCCATATTTTGGAGAGGTCTTGCTTCAAATCTCAATCTCAAATAGCAGATGGGTTATTCATCCAATTAACTTAAAAAAATCATTGCAAAAAAAAGCAGGGTACACACGCCAAGTTATAGGGTTGGAGAGATTGGGTTAAGAATTCCAAAAGGTGGTTGCAGCCAAATAAGGAGAGTGAATCCCCTATGTAGAAGGATTCTTTCAACATGTGAAAGGGGGTAAATTAAAATAATATTAAAAAAAATATGTTGATACTTTATGGTATGTAGAAGCCAGGCTACAAATCACTAAAGGAATTGCCAAAAAGAAAGTGTATGATAAAATATAGTTATAGATGCGATATGCAAGAAAAATCACCATGGAACGAAATTATGGTGAATCCTTATACAATTGAGAACCTAACAAAATGAGAAATAAACATTTTTTAAAGAAAGAGAATAAAAAAATAAAAAAATTGAAACCCTCATACCAAGGCTGGGTTTTGTAGTAATATCACCCCTGAGGTGAATGTTTTAGTAATGTCACAGTATCAACTCTTCAAGTAGTCCACCTCCTAGCATTGTAGCCCTAACCCTTGTCACAACACACCTGCAACATAGCCATAAAAATATTAGCACCCAAGCAAGAAAAAAACAAGTTCCATGAGAACAATAACAAAAATACAAATTTGATACCTAAATCATGGTTTCTGGGAAACCTGCAAGCATGCCTCAGAAGACTAAACCACTAGGATAAGAAAAAGAAAACCTTGAGAGCCCAAAAATGCCTGAAGATCGATTTCTCCCAAAGCACCAGGAAAAACCCTCAAAGGTCCATTGAAGATAGAAACAAACCCTTGAAGAGTGACGAGTGAGGAAATAATGAACCCTTGATAACTTCCTAAACTTATAGGCACTCCTGGAAAGATGAAATCACCAAGGAAAAAACTAGAAACCCCTATAGCAAAGCACTAAATTCCTAAAAAAACCATTGAAGAGCGACTAAAGTAGAAACCCTTGCTCCAAAGCACCAAATCCTTGAATGAATACCCTTCGAGAGAAACCATAGAGTAAAGGTATCAAACCCTTGAATAATACAACATCAAAGCATAAGAAATAAACCCTTGAACACTGATTGGAGACACAAAAAAGATAAACTGGAGGAGAATACCCATAAAGACCAAAACACACCCACTAGATAGAGATACTAGGAAATTATGGTGCGGAAAGAAGCCACCTATCCATGGTATTAAACTTATCTACAGAAAACTTTAAGAACCCAAGAAAACCTCGAGATGAAAATGCTCCCCAACTTCCAAAGTAAAATACCAGATAATGTGAACCTCACTTACACTCAAAGAGCATCTGCACATAATGGAACAATACTCAAAGCCCAATTAAACCTTGATTAATGCTTGTATGTCACAATTTACAAATTCCTTAAACTTGCTTGTCCTTCCTTCCTACAATCACACTTGGTGATGTCGAGCTTCAACATCTATAGTTGTGGTGCTGGTGGCCCAACGACCTCACCATGTATGGAATTGTAATGCCCAAGGTTTGACTATTAAACAAAGAAAAATATTTCCCTATTTTCTTGTATGTTCATTGATCAATACATTTGCACAAAAACTATATATCATTTCCTAAAGAGCAGTGAAATGATAAATTTTATCTTTTACATAACTAATTAATTGTATATTTAATTTAGTTGTTTGAGTTATTTATTACTTTTATAATGATTTAGATGAAAAACAATTATTTTTTTAATAATTATTTAATATACATAATTTTGAAATCTAATACTAGTGCTTAAGCCTAATTTGTAAATTATATAATGTTCATGATTGTTATATCTATTGAAATGATTTGAAATTATGTTAATGATACTTTGTTAAATTATTTAATCGTTTTTAGTTATTTGTGTTATTCACCATTAAGTTATTAAGATTTTTTTAAGTATTTACATTAATATGTCAATTTAGTTGTTGAATGGCTAAAATAGTGTAGAAACAAGTGAACAAACCCAACTTTACCATTACTAATAAATTTATTTAATAAGAAAGAGTTCCTACTTAGTCATAATCATCTTAAAATATGTCATATGGTTAAATTTCTCATCTATAAAGTGGATCTTTTATCTTAAGCCTTTTTTTGACTCACATACATGGCTTGTTGGAATCCTTAGATTTGTTTTATTTCTAAATAATTATGCATCATTATGCATGTATACATAAAATCCCAAAATAGTTGTAAAATTTGATAAAATTTACCATATATACAAACACATTCGATTTGGGATTACATTACTTTTGCTTATACAAATTAATACAAAAACAAAGCATGATTAAGAATGATGAAAAGGAAAAAGTTTTAAGAATGATGAAAAGGAAAAAGTTTAGAGATTTCAGAGTTTCTTTCTTTGGGGTCTTTCCTATGTCTTGTGAAAAGACAGACCTCAGTTTTTCGGTAACATTTCTGAAAATGATGGAGAGGATGAAGAATTATCATATTCAACATTTTTTATAAGTGCAAAATCATTTTTTTTCTTTTTCTCTATCTTTCAAATGTAACAATAGTATACAGGAAAACTTGAAATGAGAGGATATCCTACTTTTCCAATAGTCATATTCTTTACCTATTTATTTATTGTTGATCCTAATCTTACTCTTATTATATTTTAATCTAATATTTAATATTCATTAATTATCTAATTATTAAATTAATTAATTCAAATATATATGTTCCCTTTTCTTTGGTAGAATCAAATATCGAGAATGCATTAATGTTTGATTTTTGCTTCAAAAACCTTCTCAAAATTAATATCATTTTCACGTAATTTGATTAATTTATTTATTATTTCCCATTCCATTTATCATATTTCCATTCCTATAACTAAATTCTTTGAATTACTAAATAATAATTTAATATTAATTTTTTTTTACCATTTCTTTAGTATTAAAATAAATTGACCCAATTTATTATTATTATGAGGAATCTAATTAATTTTTTAATACTTTAAATAAATAATTTAATATAATTTTTTTACCCATTTTTCTTTAGTATTAAATAAATTTGACTAATTTATTATTATTTTATTACTGCGTTTCTTAGGCCATTTAGTTAGTTTTCAATTACTCTAATTC
Source organism: Pinus taeda (assembly GCA_000404065.3). Lineage (NCBI taxonomy): Eukaryota > Viridiplantae > Streptophyta > Pinopsida > Pinales > Pinaceae > Pinus > Pinus taeda. Next base: position 123,295 of record APFE030141093.1, on the reverse strand, counting down.
TTTTTATTTATTTTAATTATTAATTAATTAATAAATTTATTATATAGTTTGGTTCTTTCATTTATATATTTCAAGTATTTCTAATCAAATTATTTTATACTAATAAATATTTAATATAAAATATTTTTTTTACCTTTTTTCTCTTTAGAATTAAAATAAATTTGACCAATTTTATTACTATTTTATGGAGTTGTTTTTAGTGCCACTTTTTGGATTTTTGAGTGCCTCAAATCAGTGGAAAAATGAGGTGAAATATTCAGTGGAAAAATGAGGTGAAATATTAATTTATGTTATTTAAATTATTTTTTTGATTGTATATATGGATTCAGCAGGACAAACCCCTAGGGCACTTTGATTGTGCAAGGATTACTCATAAAACTTGTGATTTCAATAAATTGCTACCGGATTTTAAGAAATTAGACCAGAAAAACCCACCGAAAAAGCTTCCAAAAAATCGTACTAAAGACAACTCATTATTTTCTTAATATGTTTCTTCCATCCATTTAGTTTATTTTTCCAATTTCTCTAATTCTTTTAATTAATGTTAATTATTAATAATTAATAAATAACTAAGCATCAATGTATCTTAATTATTTATAAATGACTAAAGTTCACATCATCTCTACTTTCCTAAAGGTCATTTCTTTTATTTATTTATTTTTTCTTGGTCTAGGGTATATGATTACTAGCTTTTTGTTCCCGAAAATGAGTGAACTTTTCACCCCAGATATATTTATAAATGGGTAAGGTTCACATCATCTCTAAGCTTTTCACCCAAGATATATTTATAAATGGGTAAGGTTCACATCATCTCTACTTTCCTAATGGCCATTCCTTTCCATGGGTGAATTGTTCACCCAAAATATCTGATATAGAGCTTTCTATTCTAAATAAGTAAGGTTCACATCATCTCTACTTTCCTTATTTATTTATTTTTCTTGGTTTGGAGTATCGTTTTGTTCTAAACTAATTACCCCAAATATTTGACACCAAACTTTCTATTCTGGAAAGTGAATAAAGTGTTCACCCAAAATATCATAAACCTAATAAAAGAATTACGATATTCAAAAAATTCACATTAAAATATCTTACTTTTAAATTTAAAAGAAAAACAAATAATCATATGCTCCAAAGTATAAATATTGCAATGCCTCCAAACTCCTTCCACATGATCTCTACTTTCCTTATTTATTTATTTTTTCATGATCTAGAGTATATTTTTTTTTTGTAAGTGGAGGTAGTACCATTCTTTTCTATTTATGCTAAACAAGGAGACCAGATACATCGTTTTGGTGGCCTCAACCTGCCCTGAAGGGAAACCAGGTCTATTGGCCACCTGAGTTTTCTATAAGCATTCCAAAAGCAAAATTTGACAAGTCTTTCCATACTGGCTATATGCACTATACAACTAAAACTAACTATCATGCTACTATTTTGCATAAAACTATAAATAGGAGAAGATCAAAAAGCCCACAGTGTAGCCTCAAGTGAATCATACCTTTCTGGTTCTAGTATTCTGGTCCATATCCATGGGGATATCCATATGTTCCTCCTGGCTCGAGTGTGATCCTACCATCCTGGACAGTATCTGAGACATCTCCTCCAGTTTATTGTTTTGATTGATCATAATGACTTGGAAATTTTTCATTTCCTTCTGCAGGTTTGGCAGCCCATTGGCGATATCTGCCATTTCCTTTGCTACCTGTTCCAGTGCCTTTGCCAAGAGGCTTTTTAGGACCCAGTAAATTTGCAAAGACTGCTTGTAGAGTGTCAGCCTTCCCCTCGTGTTTCTTGGGTCACTAACCATTGCTACCCATTCTTCTGTCTTTGATTCCGACTGTTCCTCTAACACACTGGATTCCTTATTTTGGATGATACGATGGATGTCCTCATCTGCTACTTCCTGGTAAGCGCGAGCCACCTCCTACACCACTGATAGGGTGGACCATCTCCCTCTGTGCTGGTTTCCTGGTTCTTTCGTTGGCTTGCCACCCGGGTTTCGTTGCCTTGGACAGTCTCTGCCTCCGCGACCTCTTCCATGACCCAGCCATGCCATCCTCTCACCTACCTTCTCCTGTAAACAATCAGTAATCGCAGGTGTCAGTTTATCAAAATTTTCCTTGTCATCTTCACTTACTAATTTCCATTTGGTTACTCCTCTATTCCTACTGCATTCCCCTTCGTTTTTTGACTCTGGCACTGATATTCTTTCTCCGGGTACAAGAAATGAATTAAGCCCTTTGTCATGCAGATCAGATGGAGAGCTAAGGGCACTATCTTCGTCTCCCCACTACTTGACTACCTCTCTGTTCTTACCGTGGAGCTCTCTCCTTGGTTTTCCACATTATTCCTCAGACTAGGCTCCCGGCTACAATTTCCCTTTCCCTCAGGGTACCTACCTTGGGACAAATCCGGATGACCCTCACAATGAAACACAAAGGGAAAACCAAGCTCTCTCAGGCTCTTTTGAACATCAAGATCTTCACAATATTGATGCCTATCCATTCTACCTAAAGTAATGTTTAATATGGAGAGAGAGAATGCAGGTTGAACATACCCGAGACCACAGACCCCCCTAATGATGCTTCCTAGCTGCGCCACATTCCGCTCCTCCTTTAATCCATATGCATTACCCTTTCCTTTACCCACCACCACCTTCATATAATACCCCTTCGCCACCCTTCGCGCTCTGCCATTATTGCCACCACTTTTGCTAATCATCAACAATCCACCTTCCCCACTCTGGTTACTTGAAACTAGAGTTAGCCAATTACTCATTGCTTTTGTTGGAAGGGTATCCTCATCCCTGCGGTCACGTCTGACTGTCCTTCCCTTATAATTATCACTCTTGCCATCCTCACCTGCCCTCTTCCTCATCTTGATTGGGAGCCATTTGTCACTACTACCTTTGAGTCGTGTCTTCATGATTATCTTGATTGAGAATCATACTTAGTTGTTCAAATCCTGAGTCTTTTGAATGTATTGTCTATATACTATCCATTTTTCTTCCTTGTTCCTAGGAACCCCAATTTGTAAGGAAATATGTTGCTCGGTTAGCCTCTCTTCTAGCATGTTTGATAATCATATATTCGAATCTACGTAGAATAATTTCCAATTCTTGGATTAAGCTGGTTTTCATCCAGCTCTGCATGACTTTGTCCCATGAGGTCCCATTATTTAGTTTTTTGAGAACTTGTATAGCCATTAGAGAATCACCTTCCACTTCCAGATTATTGTACCCATTTCTGATTGCTATCTTTAAACCTTGATAAACTACCATCAATTCCACCTCATTGTTACTCATAATTCCTCCTATGTCTGGATATATCCATTTCATTCTTCCTTGATCATCCCTAAACAGACCTCCGGTCCTTGTTGGGCCTGGGTTCCCTTTAGAGGCACCATTGAAGTTTAGCTTTATGAATCTAGCCGATGGTTGTGTAAAATGCAGGGGGTTGTTGTATCCCGTCTTGGGCTCTTTCCACAGCTGAGGGGCTACCATCCCTTGATTTAGGTTAAGTTTCTTTAGAATCTATTCTTCTTCCTGCATCACTTCCCAGTCTTCTCCATTCCAAGTATCTGCAAGTATAGTTTCCCATATATGGCTCAAGGTTTTTTCCCAGATTTGATTCTTTGTCATCCCTTTATTTTGGAAAATTCTTCTGTTTCTCTCTTTCCAAATCATCCACATGTCCATCCCAATTGCCAGGCTCCAAGGCCGTCTTACCACCGAACTCGTAAATTGCCCTCTTCCCCAAATTTTAATAGTTCTTTTAATGCTATGTTGGTCTCTGTGGGTTTTTTTGAAAAGCCTCCTAACCTCTTCCCACTGTTGTTGAGCTTCTGTGCATGAATTTAGAAGGTGTTCTTATGTTTCCATTTCATGTTTATATAGAGGACATCTGGAAGGGCCATATATGCCTCTCTTTTGGAGGTTGTCCCAGGTCAGAATACAGCCGTTGATAACCAACCGTATGAAATGGGCCACTTTCGGCCACCAATTGCTATTCCATATTCACTTCCAGGTACATGTCATATTGTCTGGTTCTCTGGTGTTTAGAAGATGGTATGCTTCCTTAATTGAAAATTTTCCTTTGGTTGTATGTCCCCATCTTAGAATGTCCAGTCCAAATCTTATGGGGATTCTCCTTGTTTGCATTTCCTTTTGATATAACTCTTTTTGTTCTCTTACTATTTGATCCATCCATTCTTCCAGACTCTTCCAGGTTCTCCACACTTCATCTTGGCTTTCCCTCTTCCAGAAGTCCCTGACTAAATTCATTCCTTTCTCAACTACTCTTTGGCCTATATCCATTAGGCCTTGCATTCCACTCATTCTTTCTCTTTGCTTCCAGGCCTCCTCCCAAAATTTTGTTGAGCTGCTATCCTTGATTTCCCCGAAAGCATGCCTAGCTATCAATTCTTTATTGAGACTGGCGAGATTCCATATTATCGACCCTTTTGGTGTGCCCCTTATCCTTAGAATTTCCTTTTGTTTTGTAAGCATGTTATATTTTTTTGTCCCTATTCTTTTCCACAAGTCATTTCCTCCATTTATCCACTGCCACCATAGCTTAGCTCCCAATGCCTAGTTCAAAAAATAAGGATCTATAAGGCCTAATCCTCCTTCCATCTTTCTTTTTACTACATCCTTCCAGGATACCAAGGACCATTACTTTTTCTCCTTCTGACCTCCCCATATAAATTTTTTGAAGATCTTTGTCATCTTTGCACATGCTCCTTTTGGGGCTGCCATTGCCAAAAGTTGATATATTGGTATTGATTGGAGTACAGCTTTAACTAAAACTGTTCTACTCGTGAAATTCAGGGTTCTGAAAGACTAGTTTGCTAATCTCCTAGAAATTTTCTCAAGATTTTGTTGCCAGTTAGACATCCTCAGGGGGTTTAGGGTGAGCGGTGTTCCAAGATATCCGGTTGGGAGTTCCCTTGAGCAAAATCCCAAAGTTCTAGCCAGGGAGTTTCTAATATTTCCAGCAGTTTTGAAAAAATACGTGCAGTATTTATCATTGTTGATTTGGGTACCAGAAGCTGCCATAAAAAGATGTAAAATTTCCTTGATTCTTCTGGCGTCTCTGAGGGACACCTTACAGAACAACATGATGTCATCAACAAATTGCTGATGGGTAATTGGAAGGTTATTACCCCAAATTTGGATTCCTTTGAGATTCTTTTCTCTAACTTCTTTTTTGATGTACCTTCCTAAGCCTTCTACAGCTATGATGAACAGGAACAAGGACAAAGGATCCCCCTAACGGAGACCTCTGGACACTTTAAACGTCTGGGAGGGGGTTCCATTCACCAGGATAGAGAAATTGGTTGAAGAGATCATGGATGCAATCCATTCAATCCATCTATTGCAGAAGCCATAAGCTCTTAAAACTTCTTTAAGGTAATTCAAATTCAAACGATCATAAGATTTTGAGATATCTGGTTTGATCATCATACGTGCTTCCTTTTTAACTTTTACAGACTGCACTATTCCTTGGGAGACCACCAGCTTGTCCAATATTTTTCGACCTTCAACAAAGCTTGCTTGCTCCGCGGAGATAATGCTAGGTAAGAGGGGTTTGAGTCTTTTAGCCATTAAGGTAGCTATGATCTTATATATCAAATTACAAAGGGCGATAGGTCTAAAGCCCTAAGGGATTTCTGATTTAGTTTCCTTAGGAATTAGAGATAAGAGGGTTGAGTTTAGGCTTGTACTTACTTTTTGGTTCCTTTGTGATTCTTCCACATCATCCAGGATGTCTTGGCCGAGGAAGTCCTAACCAACTTTATAGAATTCCACTGTGAATCCATCAGGGCCTGGGGCTTTATTATTTTACATTTCCTTCACTATCACTTCTACTTCTTCCAGGGTGGTTGCCCTCATCAAAGCTAGGTTTTGTTATCTAGTGATCCTGCTCGGAATCTCCTTGCATATTCTCTCAATATCTTCTCCTTGATCGACATTAGGTTCCGTGAGTAGATCCTCAAAATGCTTCGTCAAGACTTGCTCTATTTCCTCATGCTGCGTAACTCTTGTCCCTATTTCGTTTTTAATGGAGAAAGTTTTATTTCTTTGCCTTCTCTGGATCATTGCTTGGTGGAAGAACTTTGTATTTCGTTCCCCCTCTCTTAACCAGTTTACCCATGATTTTTGCCTTCACAAGATTTCTTCTTGTTTTCGTCTCTCTTCTAGTTGTCCTAACAGGATCCCTTCCTCCTTGGCCAGGTCTTCATTGCTACTTGTATTTATTATTTCTTGTTAGATTTGCTTCATCTTCTATTCTAGTAGTTGCTGATATTTGAGTATATGTCCAAATTCTTCCTTATTCCATTTCTTGATGTTCCATCTCAGCTCTTTTAGTTTCATCTGAAATGTCTGCATTTTATTTCTTCCTCTCTGACTGCTTTGTTTCCACCATTCTTCTACTTTCTTCATAAAGTTTTTGTCCTTGAGCCAAAAGGCTTCAAATCTGAAGGGATTTCTCTTAGGGCTGGTGTTTATGTCTAGTTCAACTTTAACTAGTCAGTGATCCAATCCCATCCTAGGAAGAATCGTAGCTTCAATGTAAATGTCCCAATTTATGATCTGTTCTCATAGTAGGAATAGATCTAGTTTGGAGGCGATCTGGTGTCTGCCTCCCCTCCTGTTATTCCAAGTATATATTCCATTTGTTGTCTGAATGTCCACAAGTATTTGATCTGCTATCCAATCCCCAAAGGCTTCCATGTTTGTCTCTGTTCTTCTAAGCCCACTCTTTTCTTCATTTAGAGATTTTATCATATTGAAGTCTCCTCCCACTATCCAAGGTGAAGCAGGATAGAAGGACCACATGACTGCCAGGTTCTGAAGGAAAGCCCTACGTTCAGTCTGTATATGGGGCCCATATACATTTGATAATAGGATCCATTCTTGAGAACCTAAAATTCTAAATCTCCCTGAGAGGATGCATGGTATGCTTGTCCAATCTTCAAATTGGACTTCCTCTGGGTTCCACAGGTTGCTACTCCCCCTGCACTACCTATCACATATTGACCCATGATCTCATAATGCGGCTTGAAATTATTCATCACATCTCTTAGTTTACTTTCCCTTAAATTTGTTTCTTGGATTACCATTATATTTGGCTTATCCCTTTTGAGTCTCTCTTTCAAATATCTTTTCTTTCCCTTACTGTTCAGCCCTCTGATATTCGAGGTTGTGATAATCATTCCAATAGTTTTGAGGGTTGTTGGAAGACCTCCGAAAATGGTACAACTTTCCCTAATTTCACCAACATTTCTCATACCATTTGAATGCTCTCATTCATAGGCCTCCTTCCTCTTTTCCATCCACCTTTCCGTGTGGTTCCTGTTTCTCCGTTCTGATCTCCTTGTGATCCAAGTTGCTCTAGTTGCTTTGCTATCCATCATCGTCATTTTTCCTTGTATCTTTGGAACATGTCCTTGTAGAGTTGTTTCTGGTCCTCTAGTATAAACCATCCATCTAGATGCTTCCACTCTTGTAGCAGTTTCCTCATGATCTGTTCTTCCTCTCCTTCTTGTTCCTGCTGCAGGTCTATTTCCATTTGGATCTATTCCTGGATTTGTTCTTGTTCCCTATCTTCCTTTTCTCCCTCTTTTCCAATGCTATGTTATTCGTTTCCTTGTTGTCCTTCCTGTTTTCTTTCTGGACTTCTCTTATTTCCTCTTCCTCTTCTGCTCCTTCCACCTCCATTTCTAGATCTTGCAAGATCTCAAATTGATTCTGACTTTTTTGGTTGCCTTCTGGATAAGAAGGGTTTAGTTTGGTCTTTCCTTTTTGGGGTCTCTTTCTTCTCTATACTTCCATGAACCCTTCTCTGTTTCCTTCATTCAACTTACTCTCTTTGTGTATCCTTTTCTTTTCCTCCCCTTGATTTGGTGGGATGTTTCCTTCATTCGTTGGACAATGTTTAAACAGATGGCCTTACTCATGGCTCCGTCTGCACCTGAATGGGATGTATTCATAATAGATTGGTTGTCGCCATACTTCATCATGATATTCTACTTCAATATGCTCCAGCAGTGGTTCTGTAATATTCATGTAGACACAGATCCTGGCGTATGATGTATATCTTCCTCTCTTGGTGGTTTCTGCTACCTTCACAAAAGTCCCAATTGAGTTCCCATTTCTTTCTAAAATCTATGAGTCCCAAAACTCTATCGGAAGTCCAAATAGCCAGACCCAAACTGGTGCTGCTAACATCCTTTCTTTTTCTGGATTGTAACACTCCTCCCATTGCCTCATGAATAGGCCTGTGTTGTTAAAAAAATATGGCCCTTCCTCAAATATCCTCTCCTTATCCTCCAGATTTGTGAATATTATTGTGAAAAAACCTTTTGCTCCTAGTTTAAGATCTATATGACCTTTGGGTTTCCACTTTTGTTGTATCCATTTCATCAACTCTTTCTCAGACGACCATGTTCCTACAAACTTGCATATAAGTGCATGGTCTTTCATATATGCTTTGTACTCTTTCAATTTATTATTTTGGATTACGAACCTAGGTTTTTTGGTGGCCCTTGGTAAGCATTTTTTCACTGTCCTCACCTGCCAAACTTCTCCCATTATCGGCGATATCTTGCCACGATTTCCAGGTCCGCCGTGTGCTCCAATTCAGCTTGATTCCCCTACTGTGATCTCCTTGTAGGAGGGGATCTCTCCCCTCGCGCTTACTTCCGTCATTTCCTCGCAGTCTGGCTTGGTCTCAGTAACTACTTCCCTTATATTATTTAACACCGATTTGTTATGTGGTTCCACAGGTGCCCACAGGTCCCCTGCTCTTGGCTAGGAGCCGGTCTGCCTGGGGGCTCCTGTTCCTAAACCGTAACCCTAGTTCTCCATCACTCTTCTCAACTCCTCACTCCACCCACTTCCCTCGACTCATGTTCTAGAGTATATGATTACTAGCATTTTGTTCTAAGTTGATCACCCCCCAATACTTAACACCAAGCTTTCTATTCTTGAAAGTGAATAAAATGTGCACTCAAAATATCACAAACATAATAATTTTTTTTTACAATATTCAAAGAATTCACATTAAAATATCTTACTTTTAAATTAGAAAAAAACAAACGATCATATGCTCCAAAGTATAAATATTGCAATGCCTCCAAACTCCTTCAACACCATGTTAAGTTCCCAAAATATTACTCTTACTCAAATTTAAATACATGGGCATAACAATTTTTCTCTAAACTCTTATAGTACAGAGTTTACGCCACCATTATAAACAATTTCCAAGTTAGTACTCATAAACTTAGTATTCATACTTAATGCTAAGTTCCCAAAACATTACTCTTACTCAAATTTAAATACATGGGCATAACAATTTTTTTATAAACTCTTATATTACAGAGTTTACACTACCATTATAAACAATTTCCAAGTTAGTACTTATACTCAATGCTAAGTTCCCAAAATATTACTCCTACTGAAATTTAAATAAATGGGGATAACAATTTTTTTTTATAAACTCGTATAGTACAGAGTTTACACCACCATTCTAAAGCACTTTCCAGGTTAGTACTCATACTCTAAAGGGGTGACCTCGGCCTTTGAAATTGACTTTAACAAAAAACTATTTTACCTCATGACCTACCCCTACCCAAACCCTAAAGTTAATTTTGCTTAATCCAAGGGCTCTGCAACAAAGCCAGTGGCCCATGGAATATGGTCACTGTATTGTTAAAGCTAAACAAAATCTTCTATTTGATCACAACCGGGAATCCTCAAACCGGACCCTAGTCAATTAGACTGACGATCAACAATTCCCTCTAATTTGAAGTTGTTCCTTGCATATGTTTCAAAGTGTCGGTCATATCCCTTGGATCACTAGAGAGGGATCCCTTGCACCATCAGTTGGAGCTACGCCGCTTGAAGAACTGAATGGTTTTGAATATAGTTTGGATACCAACGGCACTTCATTCCTAAAAGAAAATCTGGCAGAGAAGGACTTACAATTGCGATTAATTGCAATTGAGTTTTCTCTGTCAGTGCTTTTAGCGGCCGTTGCTGCATCCTCCATCACAGCTCTCCCTTTGAAAATTGTTCTGACAGTGATGGTTACGAACCCTTCTTTTATTGGAGGCCTTTGACAAAAGAGATTTAACATATGCTTTCCAGCCTTTCAACTTGAATGGGATAGCTACGGGTTGCGAGTGACTAGAAACTTTTAGCTTCTTACCTTCCAATGTTGGTGCAGAGTAGCCACTGTGGGTCCCCTTGCCCAATTTATCAGGAATCACTTCATAAGCTTCCTGAGAAGCAGGGAACCCCAACTCCTCATAGTGTCGTGAACAATGGGGATCTATTTTCTTCCTATTTTCCAAAAAAATTGTTCGAAACTTCCTGTCTGCCTCTGAAGCTCTTTGCCAATGTAGTTTGATCTCATATAATCGTAATTCGTCCAGTTTCTCCACCATCTGAATACGAAGAGGGAGCTGGAGGGGAAATAACCAGCCTTTGTGGAAGAGCTCCTCTCCTCTGCGGGAGAAGCAATGGATTCGAGCTCTTTTGAGTTTTTGTCATTAATACCAGAGATATCGAACTCGAATTCACTCTTCATACTAGTTATAGTAGCAATACACTTAATCCTAATCCTGACATATATAATATTTTCTACTCTCAGTATCAATCCCCAAATCTCATAAACCCTTGACCGTATCCGAGCTAATTACTTTACATTAGGGAGTTTTTGTGGAGAAGCATATTTTAGTATGTTAGATGTTCAAGACGGAAATTAATATTGATTTTATAATTTATTATTCTCCACATATTGTCTCTTAACATTTCACATTAGGGTGAAAGTGTCCGTTATCAAGGCAATTGATTAATTTTTTATTTTTTTTTCCTTTTATATATGAATAGAGAATGTTATTTTCATTATATTTTATTTTGGGGTTTTGGTATAGTATTGAGAGAATTTGTTGTTCTTACTCAAATACATGTGAATTTTATACTTTATGGTATTGTTAGTTCCTAGCTATTGACCCCTTTATAAGATGGTAACATGATTGGATTGGTTAGTGTGTTTTGTCCTTACTTTACCTCTAAATGATTTGTATCTTGGCCAATAGTTAAATATTAAGGTCCTATGGTTTTACTTTAGAAGAAGAGTGATGATGTTTATTTGATGTTGAATCGCTTATCTTTATATTATCCAAGGTGGAATCTATTGTAGCTCATGCTAATTATTACACCTCAATTATACAAACTATTATCTCCATGTCATTGATATGTTCCTTGTGCTCGACCCAAAGGTATGTCAACTCAATTTATTTTCCAAGATCAAGGACTTTTTAATGAACACCATGTATGACAATAATAACTTGGAGGAAGTGTATTCTTACGAGTACCTAGGAATTGATATTCAACACAAGCTCAACTGGAACCATAGCATTGAGAAAATCATTAATGGGGGGTGGAAAGCTTATTCTGGTCTTGAAAATAATTGTAAAATATAAAACCTCGTAGTGTGGGATAAAAAAAGTTCCTCTTTGAAACTTTAGGCACTCTTGTTATCTTATATGGCTATGAGGTTTGGGGTTGCAACATCTCCAGAGAATCATGGAGAAAGATTGACCAAATCCAGAAGCGTTTTATAACTTATAAACTAAAAATTAAAAGTAATACACCCTATCCTATTGTCCTTATAGAAGCAGGTCTTACCCCTACTGAGAGCCTAGCTATGATTAGGTTTCTACTGTACAAGCACAAACTCAATAACATAGACAATCATAGACCTCCTACACTAGCTTTAAATTCTAACCAAAACCACCTAAGGCTCAATCAGGGGTGGCATAAAGACACAACGGCTTGGTTAAACTATTGGGAGATCAACGAGAATGATGCATTGAAAAATATTAATAACATTACAGATATTGTTACTTCTAAGTTCAAAGAAAAAATGTGGTGTGAGAAAGATTTAGTGGCTAAAAGAAAATTAAATTATTATAATGAGGTCATCAACCCCACCCTAGAAGATCAAAAGTATCTCTCTATTTTAACTAGCTCAAAGAAGAAAATTAATATAGCAAAGATTAGAATGAATTCTCATGAGCTCCATAATGAAACAAGTCATTGGGCAGTTCCTAAAACACCATGGATGGAAAGGATCTGCCATATATGTGAGAATAGGAACATTGAGGATGAAAACCACTTCCTCTTAGAGTGCCCCGCATACAACCACATTAGATCTCAATTTCACAATCTTTGTTACAATGCTGACCTTCCTAGCCTTTTAAAATGTCAAAATTATAGTGAGCTCAGGAGGCTTCTCTCCAAGCTTTTTGAGCATAGGATTAAAATCTTAAATCAAATTAAATAATTTGTTTCTTTAGGTCCCGTAGACTAATGCTCGGTATCAGTGGACGTTAACCATCATCATCATCATCATCATCATCATCCCTTTCATTATCCTCCAAACCAATGTTTACCTATGGTACCCTGCCAACGTGATTTACTACCTCCCTTCATGTGATTTCCAGAGGATTTGTGTACCCACCCATCAATTTTTGTAGTGTTTTAGTGATCGGCTAGGATGGTTATGCTCAAATCATATGATATGACTTTGAGCTTTGAAACCCTAATGCCTCCTAGGTGTCCTTCCCACCACATTTGGTCTATTGAACAATGTAAGGTGTCTTTCTCCTTCTTCTCTACTCAGTGACACTTGAAGGTGTCCTTCTCACTCAGAGTCTCTCCCTTCCACCCACTAGAATCTAGACGAAGTTGTGGCAACGAGGAAATCCACATGGTAAGATGCGAAAATAAAATATGTTTACTTTGGAACCCATTTTATTTTTTCTTACTCGTTTATTACATAATTTCTCATTAAATTTTATTTTCCTGTCACAGGTTAAGATTGTGAGAGTGACAAAGATGATTTGGACAAGAAGCCACTCTTTATCATGTCATGTTCAAGTGAGTTTTTTTAAGTTTTCCCTCTTTCCTATCAAGTGGGGTTATTATTTTTTTTCGTATTAAGTTCTTGGGTTTCTTTCCTGTGATCATCCAACTAATTGGTCTCAAATAACAAAGCCTCACAGGATGACTCGTTAGATTTTTACAGAATCATCCCTTCAATTTTTTTTCTATATTTATTCCACTATGTGAAATATATACCATCTTAACTGATTTGATCTCGTACTTGCAATTATGAATGTTACTACTAACACTCTACCCAACAGTCAGTCATCAAATTACCCTTTTAATTCTCATGAGCAAATTTCCTATGCATACCCAGTACAGGCGCCCACCATGGCGACACACTAGGCCTGATGTAATCCTTCTCTAACAATTCTTGTAACTACATTTTTAGCTCTAGAAAATATGGTATGCTCATTCGATAAGGGGATCTAGACACGAGGGTGGAACCTAGTACTAATTCGACAGAGAAATCTCTATCTCTACGAGTAGGTAACTTGGGGATTTCCTCTGGAAAAACATATTGAAACTCTCTCATGACACGCAGTGTCCCTAAATTTTATTTTCAGTTTGCTACTCATTTATTTCCACTTGAACCATGTATACTTGGCATCCTTTTCAACTCGAAGGTTGAAATTCGTCGGACTAATATTGGTTTTGGTTTACCTATGATTAACCAGTTTTTCCCATCCATACCAATGCAACTCACTATCTTCTCTGAACAGTTTATAACAAATCTATGTTTTTCTAACCAGTCCATGCCTATTAACAAATTATAGGATCCTAATGGAAGACTATTTAAATCGGGTTATGTGGAATAATTGTTTAAGTTAATGGGGAATTGTTTTATCTGACTGGTTACCTTTCTTTTCATACCCATCACTAACTGTACCAGCCATCCATTTTTAAACCTTTTACTATTTTAATTTACATTTTTCCACAATTTGGGGATTAATATAAGTTAAACTATCCCCTCGATTAATTAAAAAAGAAATAGACTGGTTTGAAATTATACCTTCAATTTCTATCATGGTAGATTGATGTTCAACTTGTCTATCCTCTAGTGTCACATTGATCCTAGGGATGTTTCTAGCAGCATCATTGACAATTGTTGTTGCATGGACTACTTCATTAGTCTGAACAGATCACAGAATATGAGATAATCTCTTAAAAAGTCTGGCTCGCCATAACCCCAACACTTCAGCAACTCTCTTTTATTGACCCCACCGCTCCTTTTTTTATTTATTTCTAAGGGATTTGACCCAATGTAAGAATGTGCAAGTTGAATTACATTTTCCTTACTGAATTTCTTTCTCTAATGATCCTTTCTGAAAATTTTCACATAAGGAGGTTTATGTCTTTTTATTGTGGATTTAATTTATTCCTTACATTGCCATGATTTCAAGCCTTTCCTTCTATTTTTGAACTTCTAGTATAACAATCTAGCTTTTCATGCCACCTCATCCATTGATTTAGGATTTTCAAACTCAATCCTTTCTTTGTAGGTGCTCGTAAATAGTTGAAAAATTGCCATACTTTGGCTTTCTCTTCTTTTATCTAGGTAACATATCATAATAACTTTGTAAATTTCACTACAAAATCATCCATCGTCAGTTGTCCTAGCCTTAACTCATGGAATTCCTTAGCACGATCATCATAGTATAACTCACTCAAGAATTGAGACTTAAAATGTTCATGGAATTCCTCCCAAGTAACTCTATTCTCCTCCAATAGATGTACACTTTTAACTTCTTCCCACCATAGAGTAGCCTTACCCTCCCATTATTAAATAGTCGTTTAACCCTCCAAATTACTTTCGTATTCATATAACTAAAAGTATTTTATCATTTAATGAAGCTAGGCTTCTGCGTCTTCCTCTTTTTCCCTACCTTGTAACTCCATCTCATTATTTTCTTTATGTGATTTTGGATATGTCCTATCTAATTCACCCTCTCTTTCAGACTTTTATGATTTTGTTTCCACCATTTTTCCTATTCAACCCTTTGGGTTATATACTTCTGTCACTAAAATTTTCAGTCAACTCCCTTATCATCCTCTCCTGCTCCTCACTAACCTTCAGCAGATGTTGATTACTACTTTGGAGGTGGGCTAACTTTTGTTTGCATATATTTTATGACATCCATGAACTAAGAAGGTGGTAGGTTACTACCATTTCCCAACTCAACGTACAATTCCTCACTGCTGTGATGGATGGAGGAGAATTCTTCACCATTCTGTTGCAGTTGGATTTACTCAAGTACCTTATAAACAATACAACTCTTATGAATATTTTATATTTACACTGTCACAAATGTTTCTTTTCATTATGAGGGTGCCTTCTAACCCAGTGTAGTAACTCACGCTCTGATACCATTTTTCATGAATCAAAAGCAACTACTAAATTTTTGTTTTTTTTTTTCCTTTTATATAAGAATAGAAATACTATTTTCATTATATTATTTATGAGGTTGTGGTCTAGCACTTGGAGAATTTTCTATTCTTACAAAACCACATGTGAACTCTATACTCTATTGTATTGTTAGTTCCTAAGTATTGACCCCTTTATAATATGGTAACATGATTAAATTAGTTTGTGTGTTCTGTCCTTAACTTACCTCTAAACGATTTTCATCTTGGCCAATAGTTAAATATTAAGGTCCCATGGTTCTGCTTTAGAAGCAGATTCATGACTTTTATTTGATGTTGAAGCACTTACCTTTATATTAACCAAGGCAGAATCTATTATAGCCCATTTATTTATTACATCGCAACTATACAAACTCGTATCTCCATGCCACTCGTATGCCACTTGCACTCAACCCAAAGGTATGCCAACTAAATTGTTTTCTAAGGTTGAGGCATTTTTAATGAATGATAAGTATGATCCCTTGCATTATCTACCCAATCAATTTTACCTATGTTACCCTGCCCATGTGACGTTCCACCTCTCTTCACATGATTGCCATAGGGTTTGTGTATCATTCCATCGATTTGTGTACTATGTTTAGTGAGCGACCAACAGGGTTTCACTTAGATCCAATGGTGTGACTTTTATATTTGAAACCCTAAGACCTCCTAGGCATACTTTCCACCATAGTTGGTCTATAGAACAATGTAAGGTATCTTTCTCCTTCTCCACTTCTCTCTGAGAACTAAAGGTTCCCTTCTCCCCAAGAGTGCCTCCTTTTCACTGACTAGAATCTACACAAAGTTGTGGAAATGAGGCAAGCCATGTGGTAAGATGAGAAAGTAATGTATGTTTACTATGGACCCTTCGTTTTATTTTCCCTACTTGTTTATTTCTTAAGTTCCAGCTAATTGTCCAGTTCCTATCATAGATTAAGATTGTGTCGGTGATGGAGCTGATTTGGCCGAGAAACCACTCTGCAACTCGTCATGTTCAGGATAGTTTTTTTAAGTTTTTCCTCCTTCCCTATTGACTGGGGTTATTATTTTTTTTCCTATTAAGTTCTCATGCTTCTTTCATATGATCATTCGACTAATAGGGTAAAGAGACTTCTTGATCTCAGATAACTGTAGAAACGGGTATTGTGGTGTTATTTTGTGATGTCTTTAAGAGTTAATGGTCTCTAGGTGAATCCTTTCCCTTGATGTTGGTTCCTTATCGTTTTCTTTTCTCTATGTTTAATTTGAAATATTTTCCCTGAAGTATCTTCTTTTATGTTGTTGGGCTAAATAACTTTGTCCTCTGAGGCTTACAAGAGCAAACCCAACTCATTTCTCAATTCACCAGGTATACCATGCCTCTACATAACTCTTGGGTTTCTATTTTTCTTCCTTCTTCCTATCTTACTCAGGTTTTTCTTGCAGCCACAAAAGTTTAATTTCTGCCACTTGTTCCTCCTGTAGATATCCCGATGGCACTCTTGGAAGTTTCAGGCTAACTATAATCATATTTCTTCTTCGTTAGTTGATGATTCATATAATTTCCTCCTACGTCTAGGCTGGTGCTCTATGCATTTCCGTAGAGGGATTCTTCTTCACTGATGGGCTTGGGATCATTATTAAAGTAGAGACCAAAGAATGCACTAGTTTGTATGATGGGAAGAATATTTCTACTTTTGTTGTTATGATAACATTCCTATGTATAAATTTACCATCTACGGGAAGAGGAAATGTTTACAACTTATAGTTCCATGTTTTAAAATTGAGTATTGTCTTCTTTGTTTCAAAAGTAGGTTCTCCCCAAGTTTTGAAAGAACATGTTATGTAATGTATTTACTGCAACCCATTTGGGCATTTAATCAATAATTCCTCTTTATATAATGTCTTCAGTTTGGTTTAATTTTTAATTTTAAGAATGGGGTTGCATTCTCTAATCTTAAAAGTCCTATTTTTCTATGATGATGGAATCAAGATGAATATTTGCAGTACTCATTTCATGTGCATATTGTATTGCATTTCCCTTTTGATATTTTCTCTTTGTGACATAGTATTCCTCATGGTTTTATATATCCTCCTTTCCCGATAGAAATTGTAATGTCTAATCTGACCCAGTTACCTTACCGCTCAGGGTTCTTGAAATGTACTTGTATGGTAATAGCGAAATCTTTACTATTTGAGTTCGATGTTGTCTAAATTTGAATTTCTCTGGAAACAATATGTATTTATAGTGTCATTTGGCTCAGAGAATACATCTACTTATTTAATCAGGTGCCATCAACTTACATGTGCTTATAGAATCATTGAGGTACTATAGATTTCATATATTTGTAGGTAAATTTGGAATCGATTCCTATTAATCATTGTTTAATAAAGCTCTCTATATTGTATCTGTTGAATTTATTATTCTTAGTAGAGTAGTAGTTTTGGCGAATATAACTTATATGGACATGCTTAATTTAGTTTTTTAGTTTTATTTTCTCTGGGTTAATTGATTCGGCATAATGTATATCCCCCGTTATATTAACTTACCATTTTCCTTTTCTCTTAAACCTCAATTAATACCTAGATAAAAGTTGGGTTTCTTCAACTAACATTACCTTTCGACGGGGTCATATTTTTCATAAGTATAACTATTGTAGTCTATTGCTTGCATGCCAGATGATGTCATCGATCATTTGAAATTAGGATATGATTTGAGACTCAACTCCACCTCATGCATGGAGCACAAAGTCTCATAGGAGGATTGGATAGAGTTCTACAGAATCATCCCTTTATTTTTTTCTCCAGATTTATTCCACTATGTGAAATTTATACCGACTTAACTGATTTGAGCTCATACTCGCAATTATGAAGGTTACTATTAACACTCTACCCAACATTTGGTCATCAAATTACCATTTTATTTTGCATGAGAATATTTTTTATCCATACCCAATATCTCTAGTATGTGCAATCCTCCACTACAATCGAGGCATTTAAGCATATAATAAAATAAGTGGCTTTTGTAGCTCATGCAATCAATCAATACCTTTGTAAAATATAAACTTACTAGTTCATCCAATTGAAAATATTAATTCCAAAGAGAGAGGTGGGCAGATAGTGACAAAGCTGGAGGGAAGAGAGAGAAAGAGAGATGGGGGAGAGCCAGAGTGGGGTGGGAGAGAAAGGGAAAGGGAGGAACAAAGAGAGCAAGAAAGATTGGGGGCAGAGATAGAGTGGGGTGGGAGAGAAAGGGAAAGGGAGGAACAAAGAGAGCAAGAAAGATTGGGGGCAGAGATAGAGTGGGTTGGGAGAGAAAGGGAAAGAGAAGAACGAAGAGAGAGAGAGGGAGAGAAGGGGAAGAGAGTGAGGGAGAAGGTAGAGGGAGAGAAGGAGCGGAAGAGGGAGGGAGAGAGAGATGGATAGATATGGAGAGAGAGTTTGTATGTTTATGGGGTGAGATAAAGAGAGGGAATAAGAAAGTGACACATAGATACAAATATAGATATTATATTGTATTATAAAACCAGTCTCGATCCATCTTAACATAGGATCTATGGTTGAGAGGGATGATATCTGGCAATGTGAAAACATTTCTTCAAGTTTTTGCACTAAAAAAATAGGTTTTCACCCCAAGAGATTTGATCCCTCTCGGCACTTTAGATCTAGGGTTAAGATGGATCTAGACTATTAATAATAAAAATTAATTTAATTCATTATTTACAACTATTTTCCAACAAGTACTAAATTTTTTTATTATTAATAAATAATAATTCGTTAGTCAAAACTAGCTATGACATTATAAAACATCTCTTTACATCTATTTAATTTTATGCCATGATAGGGTTCTTTAGCTTTCCTTGAACTACACTTGATGGTTCTAAAAGAGTCGACAATATTACTTAATATTAGATTATAGATTTCATTTTCAATTTTAAATAAAATTAAAATTAAATTTATTACATAAATTCTTTATATATCGTCAATTAATTTATAATAAAATACAATAAAGTATAATAAATAATTATTATATGTATTTCAAGTTTTCTGTGATCCATAAACAATAAGCAAATTCTTTTTGTATAATCACCATAAGAGATTTTTATAATTTTTTACTCGCCTCCTTTCAAGGCATGATTTGAATTTTTTTAAAATTAATTTAAATATTATTTCTCAAAAACGAGTCATTTAATATAGCAGTTACTTATTAATATTTGTCTTTATAAACTAATATCGCAATTTAAATATTATTTTTCAAAATCTAGTAATATTTGGTTTTAATAAATTAATTTAAACATTATTTTTCAAAAACTAGTAATATTTGGTTTTAATAAATTAATATAAATAATTTTTT
>APFE030141093.1:61783-103581 GCA_000404065.3 Pinus taeda | reverse complement strand
ACCGATTCATTCATTCACATCTCATGGATTGTGCTGGGTACTTTGAGAACCATTGACATTACTGGTGGTCTCTCCCACACTTGTTAACAGTTTACATCATTGACTGGTAATCAAGTGATTTCTACCATGTTTGACATCGACTCATTCATTCACATGGCTAGAATCGTACCAATTCGGGGACCAGAAATGAAGACCCTAGATCTAGTTTCCACCATCCAGGCTGCGAGGAGTTTTGTATTCATTATGTTGTAGACCAATCATAAACAGATGGCTGCGTCCATACTGTGTCTACATGAGTCTATGTTTTTTTTTTCTGGGCAAAAGGCTAAACTATTTATATTAAAAGAAAAGAAAAATATGTACAAGAGGTCAAAACCTCTGAGAGCGCATGACCAGCTCTCTGACAAGAGATCCATACCATAACTGGTAATAACATTGACAGTCTACTGTAACTCAAAATACATTGACAGTCTACTGAAATGTACAATACAGCCTGTAAATATCTAAAACTTAAACTTATGCTGACAAGACAAAATATATGCTGACTAGACAGACCAGAAGTTGACAAGATGAAACCAGGATTCCTGAAGGGAGAGAGAAGCCGATGAGAGGACACGCGTCCCACTTCCGAACAGATGGCACCGGCAGAGCGAAGGTGGCGGAGGACATACGTCCGAGGACCAGGAGCAGGCTGAGCGAAGGTGGCGTGCAGAGCGTGAAGAGAGTAGGTGCCAAAATGCCCGAATCCAAAACCAAGGCCCAGCAGACCTCCGAAGGTCATCGAGCCAGAATCAAAAAACCAAAAAACACAGGAGAAATTCCTTACTCCTTGCCAGTTCCAGCAGCCACCTTTTCTTCGATTTCCTTTTGCTTGGCAGCTTGCTGCTGGGCTTCCCATTCTGCTTCCTCCCTCACAGGGTCTGACACAAATTCAATTTCCATGCCGCAAGGAATGTCCTCCAGACATCGAAATCCTAGAGGGAGAATGGGATACAGCCTTCCCCCAAAGAAACGCTCAGGCTTCTTATCTTCCTCGGGTATCTTCTTTTCCGTAGAACTGGTTATTTCCATATCTATTAAGCTGCAAATTTCTCTCAGGGCTTCATTCTGTTCCTTGGACTGAATGCCAGTGCTATCTTCTTCTGGCTTGCTTTGGGAGGAGGGTTGGTAGGAGCTATCCTCCTAGCTGCCTACCTGAGGGGTTTTGTTGGAGCTTGGCTCCTGCTCCTCAGAACTGGCCTTACCCTTACCCTTACCCTCTACATAATCTTCCTCCGTAAACACCACTGTGATTATAGTTGAAACAATGGGTCTGTTGGTGCGCCGAATGTAACGAAACGTTACCATCTGCACCGCATTATCCATGTCTAAGTCAGAATCAACATAGCCCGGGGAGCTGGGCGAAGCGACAGCCAACGGGGAAACTCTTCGAGGGCCATGGATGCCCCTGCCTCCATTTTTCCTACCCCGACGCGGCGAAGCATGACCCCTAATTAGCATTTTGAGCTTGCCACAATGAAACAGAGTTTTCTGGATACGGCTTCCAGAGAGAAAATGAGACAGAGTGGGCCAGATTTCACTCTGGTCCTTGCCTCTGAAGCGAGTCTGCTTCACCCTAACACTCCCTTTCACGGCCCATAAACCCACATTCTCTTGCCAAGCCGAGCCGAGGTTCTTTGCCCGATCAGACAGGCTCATCCAACTTAAATCCCTGTTTCTAAGCATTCTGGCAGCTTCTACCATAAATTCTTGGTAGCTCGGGCTGTAAGAATGGCAATGAATGCCATTGCATATGTATTTAATGGGCTGCATTAAAAACAGGTTCCTCCATCCCGAGGGCGTCGCGTGACCGTCACGTGGCTAGCTCTATGCAGCGTGTCACCCGCATCCGGGATGTTTGTGGCTTCTATCTGCATGTCACTGATCAAGATTTCCTGGAAGGTTGCTCGTTCTGAATCTGAAACAATAATCTGAGGGGTTCCTTCCTGGTGCTCCTTGCCAAGCTCTGCCCCTAGGTTTGCTAGGAAGTCAGCCGCTTTATTCCCTTCCCTTCTGATGTGCTTAAAGGAGGTAGCTTTGTTATTCTGAAGCCAAATCTGTATGGATTCCAGTCTGGATGCCATCCTCCAACTTATGCTGACCTTCTAAGCTGAAGAGCCCTGCTGAAGTTTTGAAGCCATGTTGATTATGATTTGAGAATCTCCTTCCACAATGAGGGGCATGAAACTCTGATGATGAGCCATTTGGAGTCCTAGCCATAGGCTTTCCAACTCTGCTGCATTGTTAGTGTTCCAACCTATGGATCCAAAATAGATTTTAAGAGGGATTCCTTGAGAGTTTCTGATAACTCCTCCATATCCTGTTATACCTGGGTTACCTTTGGACACTCCATCGAAATTGAGGAGGTAAGTGTTTTTAGGGGGTGGATTCCATTGAGTGAGCCTTTTTTTCCTTTTAGTTATGGAAGTGCCTTGAGCTGTCTTGGGAGTAGTTATCTGGAATTGCCAATTGTTCCAAATAGCCTGCTCCTTATTGTTGGAGGGCAAATCCTCTTGGGACCAACCCTTGATCAAAAGAGTTTCCTGTAGGTTCTGCTTGATGATAGTCCAAATTTGCTCCAGATTCAGAGCCTGATCTTTAAAAACTCTCCGATTCCTTTCTTTCCAGATGTTCCACATGACTGTGCCTGGAATAATTTGCCATAGGGTGTTGAGAATGTTACTCTGATATGGTTGCTGTGGCCAAGATCGAAGCATGTTGTTTATATCCCCCTGGTTTCGGACCTCCTTTTGACAACGAAAGGAGATTTTCTCCCAAATTCTGCGACTAAGGGGGCATAGGTGCATGAGATGGGCTGCTGATTCCTCCTCTGTTTTGCAGTTGAGGCATATTGAGGGTCCTGCGAATCTCCTCTTTCTTAGATTATCCCATGTGAGAGTTCTGTTGTGCGACAACAACCAAAGGAATGTGGATATCTTCGGCCATATGGGAGGTTGCCAGATTCACTCCCATATTTTATCTTTTATGAATTTTCCTTTTATGATAATGTGATATGCTTCAGTGGATGTGAAAGATCCTTTCTCTGCGTATCCCCATCTTAGTGAATCTGGTCCGTCTTCCTTAATTATTTTCCTCTTTTTTAGCTCCTCTACTAAGGCTATCTGAATCTCCTCTGGGCCCTGAGGTAAAATAGCACTGGCTTCCTTCCATTCACGATGATCAAGGGTGTTATTGTTTGTCCAGAATTGATCGATCGTTTCTTGTTGTATGAGATTCTGATTGGGGAGATCTTGGAGGATGTTGTTTATGCAGGGTAATTGTTGCCATGAGTCTGTCTAGAAGCGTGCTTCACATCCACTTTTGACTTCCCAAAATCTATGTTGTTGTATGAGATCCTTGTTGAGAATCGCTGAGTTCCATATAGCTGAGCCTTTGCTGATTTCTGTCATTCTCACTCGCTCCACCAGAGGAAAATTGTTGGCGTATTTCGCTGTCCAGATTTGTGCCCATTGGGTATCTGGATATGTTAGCCATTTCCACCATATTTTGGCTCCCATAATTTTATTGCTATGTTCAGGATCACGGAGGCCTATTCCCCCTCCAATTTTTGGAAGGCATGCTTTCTCCCACTTAACTAGAGCCCATTTCCTGTTTGGACCAGAGCTGCCCCATAGGAAATTTCTCTGCAATTTTTTTATAGCTTTGAGAATCCATTTTGGGGCTGCTAAAATAGAGAATAAGTATAAAGGCATTGATTGCAGGATTGATTTGATTAGGATCAGCCGACTGGCCATATTTAGAGATCTATGGGTCCAAAGAGATAATTTGGCTTCTAAATTTTCCAAGAGGGAGGTCCAAGAGGAGTGCTTCTTGGCATATGCGAAGAGAGGTGCTCCGAGGTATTTGGAAGGTAGAGAGGCAATAGAGAAACCGAGGATCCGAGCGATTGCTCGTTGAGTGGTAGGGTGCGTATTGAAAAAGAAAATCTGGGATTAGACTGAGTTTATTAAGGTGCCTGAAGCTTTAGAGAAAAGGAGGAGCAGAGAGTTTAAGGTGTGGGCTTCTTGGACTGAGGGGTGGCTGAAGATCATGTTGTCATCGACAAATTGTTGGTGTGAGACAGTGGGGGCTTGGTGGAGATTGATACCTTTAAGCTCTTGGGTTTGAATAGCATTTTTAATACATCTACCCAGGCCTTCCGCCATTATAATGAATAGAAAAGGCGAAAGGGGGTCTCCTTGTCTGATGCCTCTAGAGGCATGGAAGGTTGAAGTCGGAATGCCATTTATGAGTATAGAGAAGAATGCAGAGGATATGAGGCTACTAACCCATCTTATCCAAGCATTATCAAAACCAAAAGCCTGTAAGACCTTTTGCATATAATTCCAACTTATGCTATCGAAAGCTTTTGAGAGGTCGAGTTTGAGGAGCATACCTAGTTTTCTTAATTGCTTAAGTGAATGGATAATCTCATGGGTGAGAATTATACCATCCGTTATTTGACGCCCTTCCACATAGCCAGATTGTTCTGGAGATAAGATGTGAGGGAGCACTGGTTTTAATCGTAATGCCACCACCTTAGAGACAATCTTGTATATGATGTTGCATAAGGCTATTGGTCTATACTTGTCAGGCTTGTTAGACTCCTCCGATTTAGGTATTAGGGCGATGAAGGTTGCATTTAGTCCTGGGTACATCCATCTCATGCTGCGAGATTCTTCTGCTACTTGCCATACTTCCCATTTAATTAGATCCCAAAAATAATGAAAGAAGTTTGATGTAAAACCATCAGGGCCTGGAGCTTTACCTGCTTTGAGGGAGAAGGCTGCTGTTTCCACTTCCTGCAGGCTGATCGGCTTGAGGAGCATAGTGTTTTGCTCTTCTGATATGAGATGTGGGATGTGTTGTGTAATTCCTTCTATGGTGGCTGTTCGGTTTATGTTTGGCTCCTTACTCATTTCCTTGAAGTGTTGTATGAATTCATGTTCAATCTCTTCCTGGGTTTCCATTTTTTCTCCCTGCTCGTTGATGATTTGCGATATATGATTTCTCATTCTCCTTTGGATCGTTGATCTATGGAAGAACTTGGTGTTTTTCTCTCCTTCTTTGAGCCATCTGATTCTGGATTTTTGTCGCCATAGAACCTCCTCCTGTTCCTCCCTTGCTAGAAGATTGTTTTCCATGTCTTTTTCTGTTTGTACCAATTCTTCTGAATGCCCTTCTGAGATGATTTTTTGTTGTATTTGTTTGATCCCTTCAATAATCCGCTCTTTCTCTTTTAGAATATTGCCAAACGTGTTTGTGTTCCAACGTTTGATTTCGGCTTTGAGCAATTTCAGTTTTTTTTGGAATCTCGCCATTTTTGTAGGCGCAGTTGGGTTGCTATTTTGCCAACTCCTCTGAATGAAATCCTTGAAATCTGGGTGAGAGAACCAGAATGTTTCAAATCTGAATGGTCTTTTGATGCTGTTGCCTGGCCGATTCCAATGCAGTTCAATTGGCCAGTGGTCAGATCCAGAGAATGGAATAATGTGCGCTGTAAACTCTCCTCCTAGATGATCGGCGTTGTTAGAACCAAAAATCTGTCCAGGCGAGACGCGATTTGTAGAGAGGCGATCCGCTTGTTCGTCCAGGTGAAAATGCCATTCGCTGTGAGGATATCTATCAGCCAGTTATTTTGAATGAAGTCTCTGAGTAAGGTGCCATCTCTGTTGATTCTGCATCTGCCTCCTTTTTTTTCCTCTGAGGAAGCTATCATATTGAAATCACCTCCCAGAATCCAGAGCGGATGACGCCTCCCAATATTAAGCTGAGATATGCTTGCTTGTATTGCTGCTTTTTGGGGTCCTTCTTGAGGGAAATAAACATTAGTTATATGTCCATGGATGTTAGTGCCCATGATATGAAACTCTACCTGGATGAAGTTTTTGTTTGCATTCATGTTATTTAATTGTATTTTCCCTGCATCCCAGAGGATTGCCAGTCCTCCAGAGGCTCCTTGTGCATCTACCATGATGACTTGTCCTCCTGGCCAAGCCGTGGCTGCAATTCTTTCCAAGATAGTTGAGTTGCATTTTGTTTCCTGTAGGAACAAGATGTTTGGTTTGTCTTCCATGATCAAATTTTTGAGGAGTTTTCCTTTCTTGGGGCAGTTCAGCCCTCTGATGTTCCATGAGATCAACTTCATTGGGAAGTTTTGGGGTTGGTATTGAAATATTTGGTGAGTTTGGCATATCTGCCAGACTCAACCAAAACTTCTCCGATCTTGATTGTTCTTTCTAAGGCTGTCTTTCGTCCTCTCTTTTTGCTGTCTTTGTATATAAATTTACCATCCCATTGGCTACCTGTTTGGATTCCAAGTGAATATTTCTTTTGAGCTTTTTTCAATATTTCTACTAGATTGTCAACTTGTGTTTCAGGGATCTTATCGAAGTTGCCTGTCTTGCATGCCAGTTCTAATCCTAGGAGGTCCAGTTCCCCCACATCTATTGTTTCACTGTCGTCTTCCATGAACTATGCCTCTTGTACGGTGCCTTCAGCTTGCTTCCCTTTGTCTTGGATGTGGGATGGATTATCTATCTCCATGTCCGGATTGCACCAGGTTTCTGTAACCGTCTTTTCTTTTCTGCCTTCTTGGGTATTCATGGAAGCTTCTTGCTGGTTGGATTTGCCGTTTTTTGAGTTTGATTCGGGCATTTCCGGTTGATCTTCTTGCGCTAAGGCTTCAAAACTATTGCTTGTAGACGGTTTAGACTTCACTGCCTTCTCTGTTTTCTCTTTTGTAGTGGCGGGAGTCTTTTTGTGTCCGCGTCTTCTGTTAGTTACTTTAGTGAACCCATCCTGATGTTGTGGTTCTTGTTTGCTTGAAGTTTCTGGCTTGATATTTAGTGGGCAGTCTCTGAAGAGATGTCCCAGAGTGTGGCATCGTCTGCAGCGGAACGGAGCGTGCTCATAGTCTAGGACTTGGATCCATTCTCGGTCTTCATGAAATAGGCGTATTGTGTCTGGAAGAGGCTACTTCAGGTCCATATAGACACATATTCTGGCATAGGAGGCATAGGTGGTGTGTCGCACCGCCTTTGTTTCTTCAGCTACTTTGACAAAATCTCCTAGCGCTGATCCAAGGGCTTTTAAAGAGTCTTCCCCCCAATATTCCCATGGGAGTGAGTATAAGCGGATCCAGACTGGAGCATAGCTTAGATCCTCAGTATCTGGGTTGAATCTAGCCTTCCATTCTCTTAGGAAAAGCCCTGCTGAGTTAAAAAAGTAAGGCCCTCCTTCAAAGACTCTGTTTCTATCTTCAAGACAGTTGAAGATGGCAGTGAAGAAACCTTTTGGACCTATTAAAAGGGTGATTTCTCCCTTGGGTTTCCAGGTTCTGTTTAACCAGTTTCTTAATGCTCTCTCTGTGGGCCAAAGACCCATAAATTTGCATATAATGGCATGGTCTTGCATAAACTGAATACGGGTATTTATACTATGTCCTGGTAGTTCGACTTCTGGCCTGTGAGCTGCTACAGGCTTGCAGGTAGAGGATCTTACCGTATTGGTTGCATTGCTGTCGTTAGCCGCTGTTTCTTCAACTGTTGCGTTTTGAACTGAGACATCATCATTGGTGACCTCCGGTCCTTTCTGGTTCCTGCCGCCGTGCGGCTCTTTGTTGCTCTCCCCCCGCTGGGAGTCCATTGATTTGAAACGCCCAGACTCCGTCCGAGCTGAACGCTGCCACTGTCAGGACAGTGCGACAAAGAGCAGGGCAGCCTGCCGCCGCAGGACTGTGCAAACCCTAATCGCTTATCTTCGCCATTGTCGTTTAGCTCCTGTCGCAGTCTCACTATTCCTTTATCAAATTAATATAAATATTACTTTTCAAAAACTAATCTTTTAATATAGTCGTTACCTAATAATATTTTTAATAACTTAATGAAATAATACCATTATTTAAATATTTGTTTCCAAAAATGCTTGTTACTTAATAATATTTGTTTTTTTAAGTAAATAAATTAAATATATGATAATTTAATAGTATGCATTCAAATATAGTCGTCACTTGAAATTAAACCTCTACACTGTTCTCTATTTAAGTATTTTCCATGGTCTTCCACTTCATCTAGTTCTGATGATTCACCACACTTGTTTGTTTGAAATGCGTAGGCCAAAAAATTCTTAATTATTATATGATCAACATTCAAATTCTAGTACTATAACAAATCATAATCAGATAAAATAAATTAATTATTATATCATGAACCTTCAAATCCTTTTCATTATAACTAACAATTATATCCTATTTCTAAGAGTCCAATTCTACCACTACAATAAAACATAATAAAATAAAATTAATTAATTATTATATCATAAAATTAATTAATATTATATCATGAATGTTCAAATCTTTTTCACTATTGTTAATAGTTATATCATAGATTTTACCACTACTTATTCATTGTTAAGCACTTTTTCATCATTTTTGTTCCTAAATATGGGTGAAGCGTTCAACAAAAACATGGAACATCAAATAAAATAAATGATTTTACCATTATTTACTCATGGTTAGGCACTTTTACATCATTTTTATCCCTAAATATGAGTCAAGCATTCACCGAAAACATGGAAGATCAGAAAAAATAAATTAATTATCATATCATGAACGTTCAAATCTTTTTCACTATCCTAACCGGAATATCATATTTATAACTGCTAGATTTTACCACTATTTATTCATGGGTAGGCACCTTTTGCATTATTTTTGTCCGTGAATATGGGTGAAGCCTTCACCAAAAACATGGAACATCAAATAAAATAAATTATTTATTATATCATGAACATTCAAATATTTTTCATTATTAGTAACAGTTTTATCATATTTCTAACGGCTAGATTTTACCCCTATTTATTCATTATTAGAGACCTTTCGCATCATTTTTGTTCTTGAATATGGGTGAAGCATTCACCAAAAAAACATGGAACATCAAATAAAATAAATTAATTATTATATCATAAACATTTAAATCTTTTTCATTATCACTAAATCTTATATCATATTTCTAACGGCTAGATTTTACCATTCTTTATTCATGGTTAGACACTTTTTGCATCATTTATGTCCCTAAATATGAGTAAAGCTTTCACCCAAAACATGGAACATCTCAATGAGAACACACGGATATCCAAAAATCTTCTTCCTCATCAATTTATGAACTGTGAACATCAACTATGAACATCTACATGCTAAAATAATACTAAGTTATTTAAGAGTTCTTTGGTATATGTGTTATTAACCATTAAGTTAAAAGGGAATTAGTGATCCACATTAATATGTTAATTTATTTCCTAAATAACTGAATTGATATGCTAATAAATAGACAAATTCAACCTTTCCATTCTATTAAATTCATAGAATAAGGAAAAAAATATTACCTACTCATAAAAGTATGTCAATATCATCACCAGAAAAGTTCATTTTAAATTTATGTTAGACTAGTTTTGTGTTTTAACAAGAATGGCAACATTTCATTCAAAGCTACACATGTACATGAAATATTTTTACACCGCAATTTTTAAATAGTTTCCAACTTAGTCCTCATACTCAAAGGTAGACACATGTACATAAAATACTTTTTCAGAGCTCTTCTATTTCAAAGCTTACAACTTGCCCACAATGTGCATAGAGGCCGTTGGACCGACCAGAAAGACAAAATCAATAGCATAATACTGGACTGTCACTAATGTGCTTTAGGAAGAGTCGTACTCACACATCATACGATTCAAGAAACATAACTATCAGTATGTATATAAAGAGTAAACTTCTTAATAAATGTAATAAAGAGTAAACTTCATGAAAAAAATTTACATCTTTGGAGCATGATGTCGATTTGGGCATAGATGCCCTTAGCCGTTGAAATTGACTTTAACAAAAAACTGTTTTACCTCATGACCTTCCCCTAACCCTACTTCTGCAGGAAAAGCCAGAGCCCATGGAATATGGTTACTCTACTGTTAAGTTTTAACCCAAACAAAAACTTCTATCTGATCACAACCGGGAATACTCGAACCGGACCGTGATCAATCGGATTGACGATCAGCATTGCCCTCTAGATTTGAAGCTGTTCCTTGCATACGTTTCGAAGTGCCGGTCATATCCCTTGGATCACTAGAGAGGGATTTCTTGCAGTGAGCAATCGCTTCCTGAAGGCAATTCTCGAAGTCCGATTTCGTACTGCTCATGCTTCTTTTCAGGATCGCGCCACCGTAGGTTGGAGCTGCGCCGCTTGAAGAACCGACTGGTTTTGAATATAGTTTGGATAGCAATGGCACTTCATTCCTAAGAGAAAATCTGGCAGAGAAGGACTTACAAGAACGATCAATGGCATGTGAGTTTTCTCTGCTAGTGCTTTTAGCGATCGTTGCTGCATCCTCTTCATCACAGCTCTCCCTTTGAATACTTTTCTGACAGTGATGGTTACAAGCCCTTCTTGTGTTGAAGGCCTTTGAGAAAAGAGATTTGACATATGCTTTCGAGCCTTTCAACTTCAATGTGACGGCTGCGGGTTGCGAGTGACTAGAAACTTGTAGCTTCTTACCTTCCCATGTTGGTGCAGAGCCGTCGCTGCAAGTTTCCTTGCCCAATTTATCAGGAGTAACTTCATAAGTTTCCTGAGAAGCAGCGAACCCCAAGTCCTCATAGTGTCGTGAACAATGGGGATGTATTTTCTTCCTATTTGCCATCATTTCGGTTCGAAACTTCCTGTCTGCCTCCAAAGCTCTTTGCCGATGTAGTTTGATTTCATATACTGGCAATTCGTACAGTTTCTTCATCATCTGAATACGAAGAGGGAGCTGGAGAGGAAGTAACCAGCCTCTGTAAAAGAGCTCGTCTGCGGGAGAAGCAATGGACTCGAGCTCTTTTGAGTTTTTGTCATTAATACCAGAGATATCGAACTCGAATTCGCTCTCCATACTGGTTATAGTCGCGATACACTTAATCCTGACGTATAATATTTTCTAATTTCACTATCAATCCCAATATCTCATAAACGGTTGACCGTATCCGAGTATGTTAGATGTTCGAGACGGTTAAACAACTCATCGAGTTCACAAGGGATGAATTGATTTAAGGCATGCATGCAGCTTATCTACTCTTGGCCTAAGTGTGTCTTCTCACAACACGGAGACGGCATATGGCTGGAATAACGGCAGATATATGTTGGAGACGGTCTTAAATAAAAGTGGATCTCTCGATAGACTTTCATTTCTAAACAATATTTATCATTAATTACCGTTAACTTAGGATGTCGCATTGGTTATTTATATAGAGTGGAGGTTATGGGTGGGTCTTTTATTTACCTTTATCAATGAATTATTGAACCATCATTAATGCGAGCTTACAGTGTTGCGTTTGTGATATTTTATAGACAATCGTTCGATGCATATATTATTTATTTTTTAAATAATACTAGTTTAATAATAGTTAATATATTATTTTAAATATTAATGACTAATATATCACATTTTATAAGTTTTTTTGGGAATGTTTTAATAAAATATTTTCGCAAAGCAATATGTGAGATTTAATTAATTGAAATTTAAGGAATTATTAAAATTAATATTTTAATTTATAATTTATTAAAATTGGTTTATAAAAACAAACTCAAAAAGCGCAGGTAAATCATATTTTAATCGATTTTTGTAAAGATATGGGATAATAGTATCTTAATATTTCATATTAGGAATAAATGAAAATATGTAGAAATGAATATCTCTTTTAAACAGGGTTTGTGTTCTAAGTTATAAAAGAAATTTCATATTGAGTGTGTTGTTGGAAGTTATTATGATATTTTAGTATCTTTTAATTAACCAGTTATAAATGAAGTATAAATGAAGTTTCATATTGATGTGTTTTTTGAAGTTATTATGATATATTGGTAATTTCTTGTTTTTTCTTAAAGAACGAATTATTAATACAAAGGCCTTACATGGTGTACAATTAAGGAACTTTGTAATATTGTGATTAGAATGACAATCTTCTTTCTTCTCCATAATGGGTTTAGAATCTCAAAGTATAACTATATCTACATCCATAATATATTCAACACAAATGTCATGATACATTGAATATGAAAAAGTAGATGATATTTTTATTTGGGCTCCATGTTCCATGACTTGCATATGCATTATTTGGGATGTATGTGATGATTAGTCTTTAGCCTTAGTGTTTGAGAAAATTTCTTGAGTTACAAAATATGATCACAAACTCTATGAGTGTTTTCTTGAATATGATCAATCAAAGAATAATTCAAAATCAAAATATAAATTCAAAATAAAATATCAAGGTTAAAATACATTAACTCTCATAGTGAAATTGAAGTGTACTTTAAATATCCATTACAAACTTACAATGGAGCGGAAATCATAATTTATCTTGCGTAACCACTATGTTTCCATAGACATTATCAAGTTTCCCTAGCCATTGTCACTTTGTGTCTATTATAAAAAAAAAAATGTGATTAAGAACTATGTTTTCTTTATCCATGATGTCAATATAGGATTGTGAGTACTAGAGGCCTAAATTTGATGTATGAAACCTTTTGCACAGTAAGATCAAACATGATAGTTGTCCTTCTACACATGTGTTGTAAGTGGAAATCAATGTTGAAAACATCGACATTGGGAATTGACAAGGGCACAAAAAACCAAAACATCGTAAAAATGAGAAAATTTTGATACAAGTATGAAAAGATAACCAAAATGAAGATACCACCAAAACATTACTAAAAAACAGCAAACGTTGGCTAGGCCAAGAAATTGTGATTTTTCGATATTTCACGATAAAATTAGGATGTTTGCAACACTGGTGAACCTTGAAGAGAGTTTGTGGGAATCACTCATGGAAGTTAACAATGATGATATTGAGGTGTTTGATGTAGTTTTCTAAGCCTTAAACCTAAAAATTTCCTAGTAATGGTAACTCCATTTTATTAAAAGGATGGATGTTATTATGTATTTGGATCCCTTATCCTCTAAGATTAGAAGAAAATACGATATTATATCTGACAGGGCTAGTTGGAAATTTTATAGGCATATGAACCAACTCAAATTATGTGACAACATGGGTTACAGAACTTTGTGCACCAATAAACAATGGCTAGATATTTGCATTTACCTTAAAGTTAACCTAGGAAGACATAACCACATGAAGGGCTAAATTCTAAAGCTAAATGGAGTATATAATATTGTCACTAGAGATTGCAAAGATCATATCTTGAAAGATAACAAAATATATATATTTTTAAAAGGTTGAATTACTAGATACAACCCATGGATTATTCCCCCTAGGATATTTCCAATTATGTAAAGAACCTTTTCCAACTAAGTTAATTTTTTAAGAAAAATGAGTAAGCTTTTTTACTAGAAAAATATATATATTTTGTTAACCATCGTAATACTTTTTTTTACTAATTACAATAACATTTATTTTATCAAAGCGTAAGCCTATCAATGTTTCTTTAGGATAAAAAATATAAAGTACTAACTATAAAATATGTTAAATGTAAATTTAAGAACATATTTGATAAGGCATGTGATACATTCAATTAAGCATATCACACTTAAATATAATTCTTAATGACCCTTTGTTTTAATCTATTAAGAGGCCTCTTGGAATTCAAGTATTGCTGACATTCTTCTACACCAACCCTAACAAATTAGGTGTCCAACATCCCCCTTCATCCAATGGGTGAGTTGAAGTGGAGAGTTGAAATACAAAAGTGTATGACAAAGAATCACTAAATGTGCTCTCTAAAATGGTGCTTTAAAGAAGATGACAAACCAAATGACATAGAAGAACCCAAAGTTTCTACTAACATTAGTTTATGGTTGACCACCAAGTCTGGAAGTAGGCTCAAAGTAGTTCCTAGGGCACCAACCATGTCATGTTGATGTAACATGTATCTGTACATAGCTCAAACTATCAATCTGAATCTACCTCACTCTTTCTCTAGGTTGTGTCAGTTCTCTTTGACTTAGGTTGTGGCATAGATTTGCTTGATATTTATTTGAAGCTAGTAGATAGACATAAATTCTCCATATGTTAAGTACAAGGTGAGAAGATGAAGATATATTCATTAAAACATATTTCAATAATCAAGATTGAACTCTCAGGTACGATCGATATATCTTCTTGCCTATTCAAAACCATTACCAAGAAGTGTTCCACCCAAGGTGAATCTTTTCTATTGCAAGAGTATTATGTCTGAAACATCCATCTGAATGATAATTATTTTTTCCATAATTTTCACAAGGGTGAAGATCAAAACACTAACCTTTCACATGGACAACCCAATCAAAATGATGGCATTTGAAAATTTGAAGTGCTATGGAGAAGAATAGGTTAAGTTGACCTATCTTGAAGAAACTAAGCACTTTGAAATTGGATGGGTTCAGAGTAGTTTCGGGTGTGAAATATCACTTGCTTTTCCTATCCAAGACTAATTCTATTATTGTTTATGCTAAGTTATTTCAAAGGTTCTATGATGGTCATAGGAAGTGTAAGTTAAACGTTTACATCTTTATGTAGATATTCTCTTGAAATTGCCTCACTATTGTGATCAATTACTAGCTATTGATCGGAGTCAACTTGAAACTCAAAAGGGTAGTTATTATGTTCAAAAAGTTGATTATCTTTTTGTAGCCCATGTTGTGGGAGTTGAGATTCTAGTTGTAAAAACTCAATATAGTCTTACATGTGTTGTAAACATGTTTTAACATGAGTAAGAGTTTTTTTTTCTATTATAATCATATTTTCAATAGTGAAGAGTATTTAAGTATTCAATTACTATAATACATCATCAATTCAAGCCATCTAAATACTGTGTTAGAACTTAAAGGTTTTTGTAGAAGACTATGTTAGACATCAAAGTATTTAGGAATCATAGAGCCATAAGACATGCCCACTATTTGTAACCATAATTTTTTTGTTCTAACCATCAAAAAAAGCCAAATAGGTCTCAACTCCTATCCATGAATTTGATTAAAAATGTACATTTGGAAATCCAATCTTCTAAGGCCCTTCCAAGACGTCACCTAAAAGAAATATTATTTCATGAAGAGAGCAAGTAGTATTATTGCAATAATGAACATGTTCTTCCAAATATGCCTCAACATTACCAATATTTCATGCACCAATGTCATAGAAAACCTGGTCCTAATCATTTATCCAATGCCCATAATTGGTATTTGTATTTTCTAAAGAAGAAATGCATTATCAACATGACATCATTATTAAACATTAAACATAAATACATTATAGGATTCAATCATTTTGATTCAAAAGATAAAAAGAGTCAGGTGTTACCATGTCTATGCCATAATTAGCTAGGATTTTAATCCAAACATGGAGACAAAGAAAAAATCAACAATTACAAGAAAAACCTTTTGGTTCTTATTCAACTCGAAAATGGAGAGAAAAACTAAGAATAGAAATTAAAGAGGAAAGGTGAATGGTTGAAACCCTTGGGATTCCATGAGGGATAAATGTGTAGGTCGTCCACCCACCT
Organism: Pinus taeda; assembly: GCA_000404065.3. Taxonomy (NCBI): domain Eukaryota; kingdom Viridiplantae; phylum Streptophyta; class Pinopsida; order Pinales; family Pinaceae; genus Pinus; species Pinus taeda. Next base: position 88,027 of record APFE030141093.1, on the reverse strand, counting down.
ATGTCAATTTTCTTATGCTATCTCTTGGACTAGTATATATGCTCCAAAACAACCCGGTCATGCTTCCATTTATTCTTCTCCTTTTGATCCAATGGATGGACTAGATTCTTGCACTATTTTGATGTATTTACTAATTTTTTTCTCGCTAAAGTAGAATTTCCGAACTCATAGAAATGGGAATGGAAGCAAAACTAATATTTTAATTTGTGACCATATCTTCCAACCTGAAAATGAAAATATATTCCATCACTTTCAATATTAGTGAACTAATAAAACAAGAAATTTTTGAAGGTAGATTTATTGATTTTATTTTAGAAATGCTTTCCTGGTATAAGTATGATGAAAAATGGATACTTCAGGGAACAAAGGGGATTAAAAAACACCTACCGATTTTGTTGAAATATGCAACTAGGTTCGGTCTTCATAATGAGATATGTAATCATTATTTGATGTATTTGATGTAAACAAAAAAATCAATTTTATTTTTATTCTTGAGGCATCAGTTTCATGCTTAAGGAAAATTATTTTATAGGTCAAGCTCCCATCGAGAGCTTCAAGGGCTTGTCATTGAGTGTACAAGTCAAAGAAACTCTTCATGTAAGAAAGATCCATTTGGGCGTGTTACAAATTGTAAAAATAATTTATTTGAGTCAAAGTTTAATCAAACTACCCTCCAAGACGTCATCATGGTGCAAATACCAATGTTTTGTACATGAAGGGACAAGTTGACCTAAAAATAGTAATTTGTACCCCTCAAAAGCATATAAATATGAGGGAACTTGACGTCATTTGGATGCACCCTTAAGAAATTTCTATCTCCTCAAGATAGATGCTAAAAAAGGATGAAGAAGTATATGAAAATCAAGATCAAACTTTTGGTCCTTTATCTCTCTTGCTCTTGTTAGGGTTTCTACATTTATTGGGCAAGCCAAAGTTTTTTAGATTTGTTGGGCAAGGTGAAGTGTTGGGAAACTGTAGGGTCAAAGTTCCAGAATAATTTTCTCGATACGTTGAAGTTCCAGAAGAATTTATAGGTAGTTCGAAGTTCCAGAAGAATTTTTTGGGTAGGTAAAGTTGTAGAATAATTTGTTGGGAAAGTTGATGTTGGAGAAGAATTTGTTGGGTAGGTCGAAGTTCCAAATAATTTGTTGCACAAGTCATAGTTCTAGAAGAATATGTTGGGAAGTCAATATTGCAGAAGTTGTTGGAAATCATTGACTTGGTATTGGAGGGTCTTAGTCAAGGGTCATAGGTCTTGGAGTTCAAAAATTGAAGTTCTATGAGAAGAGAATAATTCTTGTGGGTTTTCCTCTCAGTTGGAGAGGTTTTGGACTTCACTGATCACCTATATATCATGTCATTTGTCTTATTGTTATTCAGTTTGGTGGGTGTTTGATGAAGAGAATACTAGTAATAATCAAGTAAAAGAATAATTTCATAAAGTTAAGTAAAAATTTATCACAAGAAGCTATCAAGTTAAGATAAATCATATATTGTAATTGCCCCTAGATTTATCAGCATGGTATCAGAGCTAAGTTAAAAAAACAAGGAAAGGTAGCTTAAAGAAGGAAACTAAAGGTTGAAAGCATATTGATATCATAAATAACATCAATAATTAAGAAGGACCATTCATCTCAAGGAAAGCATCAACCCTAGCTCATTCAAGGAAAGGATTTCTCAACTAAATCATTCTTGGGAAGCCTAGAATCTACAAAGGATAGAAGACCATAAGGACTTGATATCCACTCAATGAAAGGAATACCATTAATTTCAAACACTTTGGAAAATCCATATCATTTTACATTATCATCCTAGGAGACAAGAAGAGACGTTGTCATCATTGTTAAGGAATCAAGGTGATCTCCCTATCTTTGAGCCAAGGATCACTTTTGAAGGAAGACAATTTCATCAAGAATATATCTTCTGTTATACACATCATCATCAAAATCAAGAAGGAACCAAGTTGTAGACAATGAAATCAAGGAATATCTTCACAATTAATTATCTTTTCATATGTCCGAATCTCTTAAAATAACTTCATTTTCCAAGGAACAAAACAAGTTGGTTTGGTCATGAAACTTTCTTGCATGGAATAACATGACATATTTGATCCTCGTAGAAAATGAAGTTGGTGAGCATCTTAAGGGATCAATTACTAAGCCCCCATAGGAAGAATCTAAAGCTCTAGTAATGTTTATGAAAGGGGAAGTAAGGGCTCAAAGGATTCTCATTGAATCCATGAAGGGTCCCCTCATAGCTTACATATCAAAGTTGGATACATCAATAGAAATATAGGACATGTTGATAGAATTTTTATCCATAAGTACTGCAATAAAAGTGATACCGTTGAGGAACAAGATGTACAAATGAAGATCTCAAACGAATATGGAATAGCCCCACATTTTATGCAGGAATAAAAAATAAGAGACCAACTACAATATTTGGGAGAAATAATGGCTAATAAGAAATTGACCACCATAATGTTGAATGCAATTCTAGAGGAATGGGGAAACTTCACATGTAGAATCTTTGGAAAGAAGGAATCAATGCCATTTAGGGAACTTTGGTCATTGTGTAAAATTGAAGAAACGAGATTGAAGGAAAAAGGTGATGTAGGATCAAATGAGAAATTTCAAACATTTTTTGCCATGGATAGGAAGAAAGGATAGTTTAGAAGGTTAAGTCCTCAAAAAAGAAGAAGAAGAATATTTCAAAGGTTCAATGTTATTGTTGTCATGAATATGGGCACTACAGGAGGGATTCTAAAACTCAAGAAATAAAATAAAAAGGCAGGAAGGGAAGAAGCCCACATCACTAAAGAAGTGGAAGAACTCGAAAAGAAGAAATCAAAGAAGGAGGAAGTTAGATATCTATACTATGACTGAGATAAATTGCTCTAATAATTTCACTTTAATTTTGTAAATAGTAACTATCATGGAAAGAAGTATTGTATGATGCATCATAGTAGAAGATCACATTATATAGCTAGATTTCTCCCCTTTAACCTATTACTCAATTTGTTGTTTAATAAGTTGTGGTGTTTTAACCTTCGCTTTCTAAGGGTTCATGACCCATCTTAGTCAAATCCTAGTAAATCGTTTTATATTTTTCTCTCTTTCCTGTCGGTGACATGGTATGGTGTCTATGAACTCACCCAAGTCACACCCCTGCTCTTGTAAGCCCTTTCTACACCATTCCATTAGTCACTAGATATGTAGTGTCCCAAAGTCTTCATAGGGTTTGCGAACATACTTCATCTCACTTCCTCGCAAATACCTTTGACCCCTTACTGACTATTTCCATCTTAATCATTCATGCACCACTTAATTAGGGTTTAAACTGGTTTAGTGTAGCTAGTACTCAAGGAGATGATGAATTTTGACTCATGGTTACATTCTCTTTCAATTTTATCACGTGAAAGCTAGGAACCAGAAATGTAAAGCAAATACCTACCTGAGCCAATTCTTGATAGAAGATATTGATTTCTTCAGAGAGTATTCATTTGATGAAAAGATTCTACCCAACAGGTTGTTTCGTTGAAGCACTTTCCACACCAGGGAATTCCTTGTACCCAAATGTGACTACACTCGAATAGAAACCCTGTGTTGTGGGAATCAGGTAGCCCATTAATAATTCACTTTGCTAAGTGAAGAGGATATCCCACCAATTCTTCGTGGAATCTTATGTCCTCCCCAACTACTTGAGCGATTGGTTTTTTGAAGAAGGTTTTGGAAAACAAAACAGGTCCAGTTACAAGCACCCTTGGGGATGGAATCCCTTCCACCAATTTTTGTTGTGATATATGGGTTCCCTTGCACTCCTCTGTAATCTGGTCTCCCACATCATTCGAAAAGTATTTGAGCCTAGATCATTGAGTTCTTTGACTATGCATTGTCGCTTGCTATGAATATGCCACCAATTTTTTCAACAGTGATGAAGCTAACACCCAACTAATTACCAAGCACATAGGTAGCAGCTCTTAGGGGCAATGCTATCGCTTGAAATATTGTTGGGACATGGTTTCATATATATACCGAATATTGATCAAGATAACACATAGCCCACCACTCTAGTTTAGTGCCAAGCCACCAAGGGAGGAGTCCACAAATGGCTTAATCCCCTGCACAACATGCCATAGATTCATAGATAATGAACAATGTAATACACCTCTATTTGAATTGTCCCATCTCAGTTATCAAACCTCCCCATGTTGATTCGCTAATCAACATAGCCTATGCCATTACAAATAAGGATATTCCCAGATCGTCCAACCTTAGTAATCGACTAGCCACTCCTCTCCTTATGTGGCATTGACTAAGGTGTTAAATGGGACCACGATTTGACATTCGAGATTATATTCTCATGTTAAGAAGAAAGACATCCTTTATGGAAATTGGTTCCTCCATAACCGATCATGCCCATCGTCACAACACAAAATTAAAATGCATCAATAATGGAATTGGTTTGTTTTCCTCCAAATTTTTTCCTAACAAAAAAATAAATGCTAATCCCAAATTAAATATATATCCAAAACCCCGAAATAGTTGACTTCCCAATAATAGAAACCAATTATAACTTCGGCCTCTTAAGATCGTCTTCCCCATCGTGCATTGTCGAAATGGTAGGGGTAATACCTACTCCCTTATAAATGTGAATCCCATAGTCGATAAATTGGTTTTAAATATTTATTATTGTAGTCATTAGCTACATTTAAAACAAGAAATTCATTTTGTTTCATGAAACTCACTTGTCCTGTGGCTTATCATGATTGCAAACTTCCTCTGAGACTTCTTCGTTGGCAGAAGTTCGAATTATGGACACCTCATATTTTAATAAATTTGACACCTAGCCATCCAAAAATAGAACACTGCTAAATATAAGCCTTTCTTTCTAGACCCCTGCACTCCTTAGCGATGAGGGCTTGGAAGCGACAGGGGCACCGTTGCTTGTTTGTCTTGTAGTAGGTTGAAAACAAAAATTTCTCCATAGCCTCACATAGATATTCTACGCCTAGGGCTCATGTACGATGACAATGGCTTCTCCATTCTCACAATAAACCAAATAACTGCTAGGGTGTCACTTGGAAAACAAAACACCTCCACCCAACCTAGAACTAACTTCCTCTTGTTCACCCCTAAGCTCAGAGTACTTTCCCAAGGATCAAAAACCTCTTGTTGATTCCTTCAATGGGTATATAGTTCACTTTCTTCATGATATGGTATCCTTTAGCGACGTCCCTCTTTTGTCAATATTTTTATCCACTTGCCTAGGCTATTCCCATAAAAGCTCGCCTTTCTCTCCCATGAGGATTTTATGTGTATTTTTTTTTTTTTAACTTAACATATTTCTCGAGCTAAGCAACTTAATGGATATTTATCTCCCATCCATTAATATTATCTAGAATTTGATCTATAATTCTTATGATGAAGTAGTTATCCATTCCCATTCACCAATAGGGTTTCATTTGGCAAGAGTCTCATCTCTAGGTGTCTCATTTTCCATGAATTTACATTTCCCTTTATCTATTTTGTAATAAAATATTTCCTCCCATTTTTGTCACCAATCCTAGATTTTCTGCTATAACATAGTCTCACATTTCCCAACATGATAACAATCAGAGTGGTATTACATTCCCCCCCCCCTTAAATTCACTCCACCCCTATTGTATTCTCTAGTCATTTATGCATCTCACATTTTATTTCCTCGTTCTAAGCTAGAATTTCTAAAATTACAAGTTGCCATAGTATTTTCACCTGTATCGGATCTTTCCCAGATATAGGATACAAAGGAGTTATATCAGCAAGTTTCCTTCCAAGCGCTAGGTGTGCAATTTGTTCAATCAATTTTTGTGAGGAACATCATATGCCTTCTTCAAAATTATAATTTACAATAGTCACTATCTCATATTTAATATAACAAAACTACTATTGAGTAGCTATGAGTTTAATATTACACAACATTTAACCATTATTCCTCATTTTCAATTTCATTGCATTGAAATAATAGGAAGAAATGCATGTTCTTCCAATGCATTCATATGTTTTCTGCACACTTGTATCTTTCATTCTCGCTACACTGGTCAAATTATCCACATGTTTTCAAGCAATGTTAGTGTCAGTACATAACATCAACTCAACACCAAAGGTTCTTTATTTCATTTATTCACAACAGCATCTAGGCAGTGCCCATCATACCAATCGTTGTTTGTCAAATATAGAATAGAGAAATGATGGACTCATTCAAACTCTGAAGCCAAATCCTAACTACAACAATGCATATTGAGTAATTGAAGTACCTCAATTAAGCTAATCTTGGCCATATATATTTTGGTTGTAGGAAAATCAACACAATGAAAGAAATTCACAACATAGAGGTAATCAAGCATGACACAATTGTACCATACTAATTAAATTAGGCTTTGAGATTGAATCTGTCACAAGACAAGATCTCAATCACATGGGAACATGACCTCCTTCGAATCATAAAGTAGGCCATTAACAGTGATAGTTAATCTAGTATGGATTACAATGTTATATTTTAGGTCTAATCACAACATGACCCCTATCCTTAGCCAAGAATCTTGGTTTATCCCTATATCTTGAATTTCTTTAGGATTTTTATTTTCCAAAATACGCCCCAGACTACCTTCTACTTTTATTATAAGGCGAAGTAAATTCCATGCCCTCTCATGCACCTCCACATCTTCACTTTCTAAGGGCACTCACATTGAGTTTAATTAGCTGAACACTATAATCAAATTCAAAATATGAGTCAAGTTGCTTCCTTGAATTGACTTATAATCCTCTACACACTTTTGACAAGTTGAAGTCTTCACAATCCATAATTGCATCATCTTTCTCTGCTAGGAAGTTCAATATCGACATTGGTTGAAAATTTTCTTCATCTTCAACTTATACGAAGCTTCTATTGGTTTTTCAATCTACATTTGTCAGTTTGCAACTTTGAAGCACAACACTTGAAGCCTATTCCTTTTAGCCCCCAATACCAATTTCTTCCTTTAAACTAGAAAAACTAGATATAGCCCATTGCAACAATTTTTTAGGCTTTAAGTCTGCTCCTTCAATTGGAGACTCAACTACCAAGGAAATAAGGTGAGCTTCCTACACTCCCACAGAGTCTTTCATGGAAGATTCAGATAAAAAAGTATTTCTTCTCTTAATGTATGAGTGATCTAATTGAGAAATTAGTTTTGTTGTGCTAAAATTCCTTTTCAGAATATATTAAAAGTGTTTAGAAATTTTCGGCAAAATCACATAAAAATTCTTTTGTCGACGCGTTTCGAACCAACCAGTGTGGTTCATCATCAGGACAAGTTGAAGAACCGATCCAGATTAGCTAGTTAAATATATATATGAATTACTAACCTATAGGACGCTTTTTACCTAATTTAACTAACTTCTAAGAATAATAATAATTAAAAATATAGCAAAAATAATTATTATTTGGCTAAGGTCATTGTCAAAATTAGCTGTTATTAATCTAGCTGTTGGAGTCTTTGCCCTTACTATTTAACTAGCTAATCTAGATCAGTTCTTCAACTTGTCCTAATGATGAACCACACTAGTTGGTTCGAAACGCGTCGACAAAAGAATTTTTATGTGATTTTGCCGAAAATTTCTAAACAATGTTATGGATCACAAAAGCCTAAATTCCTTAATATTAAAAGTGCTTCAGGATTTATGAAATTATTTGCAAGTTTATATATGGGCTTTTTAAGTGTGTTTTTGTAAATTTTATGTGAAAATTAAGATAAGTAAATGATGGAACAACCACATCTAACATACATAAACATCTTGATAAACAATATCACAACAACACATGATGAAGGAGTTCACCCCTCCTGGGCTACATCTCCTTGGTCTAGCTTCTAATGGCTTGGCCCTCTATATTATTCTCAAAAGTGTGAATACATCAGTTTATAATTCTCATAAAGCTCTGAAAGTTGTTTTAGTGGCTCCAGAATGCCCAAAAATGCCTGTGTAGCCTCTTTCTGCACCTGATTTTGTCAAAAACTGAAGAAGTGATGGCCTTTCACAATCTTCTACTAATCACATTGTAAATTCCTCAAAATCTAGAACCATCCTTAGTATTTTCCCAAAAATGAGTTAACGAGTGACAATTTCACCAAAATTTAGGTGAAATTCTCTTACACTTTAAATGTCTGCTAAAATCTAAATTCCTAAAAATTTGGGCAATTGGGGGGCCATGTGTGTGGGGCTAAGGCCAATAGCCTACCCACGCACTGCTTGTTGGTTGTTACATGGTAAAGGTGCAACCAAGGGTCACCCCCCATGGGCTAGCCCCTCCTCTGATATGGTGCACAATTGAATTTAAATAAAATCCATGCACCATATATATTAAGAATCATGTGTATGGTGTGTTGTGGAAGGCTTTGGAATAGTATTCTGAGGTTGCGGGTTTGATCCCCATTGCCTCTGCCTAGACTTGACCCATAATTCTGGTGGCCCCTGGGCTAATATGTGGCAACCTCCGGCTAGGCCATGTGTCAGCCTGTGGTTGGCAACCAATCTAGCCAATCAAAAATGTAGAATTTTGTCCAATAAAAATGTGCCACATGGCACAATACCATTCGCTAAGCCTGTTGACCAATAAAAATGCCATATACACCTTGCCAGTCAATGCCACGTCAATAGTACGAACTCTTCACTGGAATGACAATTTTTTTTCAAAAATTTTCCTATCTGGGAATGTGAACAAAACATGATTCTATGAGCATAAAATGTCTGTTTCATGTGAAACGAGTTGTGATAGATTGGGGATGACAAGAAATAGGTGGTTGTTTAGGTTCCACACCAGTAAGGAAAATTTGAATTTTGAGCTATTTTTTTGAGCACCTAATCATTCCTCCCCACTTAAAACCTTTAAGACCCCAAAAGATCACTTTCACTTGTCCAAAAAGTGAGGGTACAGTTCTATCACCTTTCCAATATTTATCCATTTAGGTTTTGAAGGATTTATTCCCTTGAGCCCCACTCGAAGGTTATCCACATTCCATCGTTTTGAAGAGCTTGTTCTTCTGTCAAGAATGGTGTCTAGTTGTAGTTCCTCAAGGTATTCAAGAGAATAATCCTCAATGGAAGGAATTTGGATATTTTCTCTGTGATATTCAACCAAAGGAGGCTCATCCAACATTACTTTCTCAACATTAACAACAACATAAATTTTCATCTATGAAAGCATATCCAACCTGAAGGAATTGTTACCAATATTTTCCAAAATTTTGAATGGACCATATCTAATTGGTTTTTTGTTTCTATATTCTCCTTGGAGCCTCTCTTAGCTAATGTGAAGCCAAAATTAATCACTGACTTGGAACTTGTGATCTACACGATGCTTGTCTTGCCTTGCTTTGTACTTTCCTTTGTTATTTTCATGCTAATATTGCACTGTTTGATGTACCATTTTGAGTCGTTCAATGAGATCTTTGGCTTTGTCCCTGTTACTATCAATAGCAACATCATTCTTACCAAGATTGTGCAACACATTATGATATAAATGGTAAACAAATTCCTCTACTTGATTCCTTTGACTCAAGCTTAAATGTACATCTTGAAAGTATGTATTTTTCTGATCATAACTTTCATGTAAAACAAAATTATGCTTGAGTGAAGTAGTTATACACACAATAGGCCTAGAAATCATAACAACAAACTTATCACTTATACCTTTCTTATTCCTTTTGACTAAGTGGAATAGTAGAAGGAAACCCATCCAATGAAAGTGTGTTTTTTCACTGCAACTTAATCACTACACCATTGAAAACTTATGAATGAAATGAAATGGGCTTACCATGTTGCATAAGGACTTCACCCATGGAATAGTCTCTAGCATCAGTTTAGAGCTCAAATGTCTGTCTCAAGTCTAGAAGTGAAAGTACTGGAGATGAATTGATCTTTTCCTTCAATGCATTAAATGACTTTTGTTGTTTTCCTCCCCACTTAAAAACCTTTTTCACTATTGTCAATGCATTCAAAGGAGCTCCTATAGAAGAAAAGTTAGCAATGAATTTCCTCCAATATTGGGTTTCTCCAAAAAAACCTCTTATACATATGACTATATTGAGCGTTGACCAATCCATAATTGCATCAATCTTGGAGTGGTCTAACTTCAGCTCACCTTATCCAATATTATCGCCCAAGAACATAAAATAAGCTTTATCTAATTCATACTATGACATATTCAATAAAAAAATGTTCTTAGCATACAACATCAATTATTTCTTTCTCGCACATGACATCTTCATAATGAAATTTACAAAAAGATAAGATGTCATCTAAGTAGACTATAACAAACTCAACAAGAAATGGCCTCAACACATCATTGATTACACGCATGAAGGTATCATGAGAATTAAATAAACCAAAAGGCATAACTAGCCATTCAAACAAACCTTGTTTTGTTTTGAATGTTTTCTTCCAAATGTCTCCTTTTGTAACTCTAATTTGATGGTAACCACTCCTTAATTCGAACTTAGTAAAATACTTTGCATCTTTCAATTGATCAAGTAAATGATTCTTTAACGTAATCTTGTTCAATGCACAGAAGTCCTTACACATGCGCCATGTTCAATCCTTCTTTGGCACCAAAAGAATAGGTGAACCACATGGAAAAGAACTTGGTCTGATGATCCCTTTATCCAACAAATCTTTATTTTTCATTTTAATTTCTGCACTTTCCATCACTAACATCCTGTACATGCAAATTTTACGAAGAGGACTATCTTGCTACAATTGTATCTCATGTTGGATTCCTCCTTTGGGAGGTAATCCTTTTGGTTCCCACAACATCTCATCATATTCGTTAAAAACATCAACCAATTCAGATTTAAATCTTGAATCACAACATTGAAAAGCTTCATTATCAACATCATTCTTGGGTTTGATCATTAGAAGAACAAAATTCTTGCTTGAATTCACTAGTCTTTTCATCTACCTCGCATTAGCAGGTGATAGATTTAGTTTCTTGCTATGAGCTCTCACAATATATTCTACTCCATCTTTGAACAAGTGGTATTTTTTTCATGTCTATGGAAGATAACTTCTCTATGATAGAGATGTGGGTTGCCCAAAACTATACCACATATGTCTAACAACACAACATCAAGCTCCACTTCATCTATGAAATTTGCAATAACGAAAAATTTCATTTTACACTTTCTAGTTACTTCCAATTGTGCATTGTTCCACACCCATCCTAATGGATATGGTTTATCATGTGGAATGGTTTCCAATTTTAAACTCTTGAAAATGTTTTTAGAGGTGAGATTGGCTTGAGATCCACTATCAAAAATAGTATCAATTTTGCTATGTTTTGAGATCACCGTTACGTGGAAATGTTCTATCATGTTCTTTTCATTTGGAGTTTCATTGTGTGAATTTGAAGTACTAGTGATACCAATGGATTATTTTCCTTTCATACCCATGGCTGTAATTTTCTTTTCATTAACTGAATCATATCTCAAATCTCGTTGAGTGATTGTAGTTGTCTTTTGTTTTCCCTTGTTGTTGAATTTCATTGGTTTCATTTCGGGATGAAGCTTTCGACAATGATCTTCATTGTGACCCTCTTTGAAACAATGCTTGCATGTTAATTTATCTCCTTCCTTCTTAACAGATGCATTTTTCTTTCCGTTCCATTTGAAACCCTTTTCCTTTCCTTTACCCTTAAATGATTTTTACTACCCTCTTTTGGAGTGCTTTTCCCTCTTTCCTTAAGGTGAGTGGCTTGCCCACACACATCATCTAGATTATTGGGACTAAACAAAAGGATGGTATGCTTAAGGATATTGCATAATCCCCCTATGTACTTGTTGGCTTATTAGGGCCTGACCTAGGTACAGACGTGATTTAGCCAAGAAAATCTCGGTACTACTGGCCCTTTCGGTAATAGTCTGTAGAGCGTGGACTGAGGTCTCACCCAAAGTAGTATGGGAGGGTGCTAGAACCATGTTTCCACACCATGGGGATGCTTGATATGTTGGGATTGGTACGTAGTCCAACCTTCGCACTCATTGTGCTATGTGCACCAGTGGGCACTTCGTGGCCTATGATGCTATCTTCACGCAATCCTATTCGCAGCATGATCCTTGTTATTTACCCAAGTATTTCCTAATTATGCACTTGTTAGCAAATTACTTAGATTACTTTTATATATAGGTATTGTGAACCATACAAGCATTTACTCAACTATGCGCAGTAAATAAATTGAGTAAAAGTAATGTATAACAACAAAGTAATGATTCAAGACTAGATGCACAAAATTAGGATAAACTACTCTTTATTAGCTTTCTATCTCGATTATGGAATTGACTCTGGCATGCACACTTAGTTGTAGGGGTTCACGCACTCAGCTGCAGACTCTACTAGGCCTCTGCACACTCAGGTACAGAGCGTCTTCCTACTACTATGACCCAATACACTTAGAATCCTACTCTAAGCTCGAACCATTCCTTCGCTATTTTCTATATCATCAACTATATTTACAACTTAGAGCCTCACTCTAATTATACAATCTCATGGTCCGTGTACCATGGGTAGGCTGACATGACTTTACATTACATTACATTAATTTAGGGCGGACAACCCTATGACTTAACCTCTACTACGTGCTCCGTGCTTGTAATTCATGGAGTCTTTCAAAACCTTTGACCAAAAGTTGGGTTTTCAGCCCTAGAACCTACTGTGGGAGGATTCCATCCCCAACAATACTTCAACAATGTGTCTTATGATTGCAAATCTGCACCTAACGTTAGAGACCTTTTTCTAAATTCTTGGGTGTAATCTTGCAAATTTTAACATTTAAGTTGTCTAATGTTCTACCAATTCATGATGGATTTTTGCATATAATCTAGAGGGTAGAGTTGTCTTTTAATTATAACAATAAAATCAAAACAAGAAATTGAGATCTAACTGTGTTTTTTTTCTCTCTTATTGTGTCTTTGATTACCACCATACTAGTGTTGCACCCTCCAGCATCAAAGAACCTAATTAAATCTTTATATCATCAACTTGAAGGCTTTGAATTTTGCAATAGACCTCCAACTGATGAACCTAATCGTCAAGCTTCTCTACTTTCAATTCACTATTATACATGGGAAGTTCAAATTAAACACCAAGTTTTAATAGGGATGATTTACCAATTCCTTTTGAGGTATATTGATGAGTATGAGTAAGGGTTGTATTAGTGGAACAGGGTGAAGATGCATGTGAAGAAGAAGATGAAGAAGATGGTGGAGAGGGTGGAGTTTTTTCTCAATTTCCACTACCTCCTCTTGCTTAAGAACCTTCCCTTTGGGAGGTTTGGAGCTTTCACCTTGCAGTATGGTATTCCTCTGTTCATAGAGGACCTTCACCATTGCTATCATATCAAAGGAAGCCTTCTTGAAGACATTCTCATCCTCTACAATGTTTTTAGGCTCTCCTTCATTATACATGCTCACTGAAGTGTCAACTACAACTTAAGGAAGAATTGGTGGTGGAGATTGTGGCAACCCTTCCCTCCTTCACTTTCACGCAAATTTGAGGCTTTCAACTAACTTCCCTTCTCCTCTCTTGAGTTTTAACCATGTAAGCATGGCATTCACTAGCAAACAGTTAAATCCTTATTGAACAAATAAAACTAAGAGGCATGATACCAAACTTGATCTAATTTAGAAAATTAGTTTTGTTGTGATAAAATTCCTTTTCAAAATATATTAAAAGTTCTTGAGGATTTATGAAATTATTTGCAAGTTTAAACATGGGTTTTTAAGTGTTTTTATGTAAATTTTATGTGAAATATAACCTAAATAAATGATTGAAAAACAACATATAATAGACATGAACATGACCATAAACAATGTCACAATAGCACATGATGAAGGAGTTCACCACTCATGGGCTACCTCTCCTTGCCCAACTTCCAATGGCTTGGTGCTCCGTATTATGCTCAAAAGTGTGAATAAATTAGTTTACAATGCTCAAAAATCTCTGAAACCTATTCTAATGACTGAGAGTGCCCAAAAATGCCTATGTACACTCTTTCTACTCTTGATTTGGTAAAAAATTAAATAAGTTATGGCCTTTCCCGATCTTCTACTAATTGCACCACAAATTCCCTAAAATTTGGCACCACCTTACAAATTTTCCCCAAAATGTGCTAACGAAGTGACAATTTCACTTGAATTTCAGGTGAAATTTTTGGACACTTTAAATGTCAGCTAATGCCTCAATTCGAAAAAAAAGTGGGTAAGTGAGGGGCCACATGGTCAGGGCTAAGGCTAACGGTCCACCCTTTCTAGTCAGTCTCTCGCACTGCTCACTGGTGGTTACATAGTAAAGGCATGACCAAGGGTCGAGCCCCCATCGTGGGCTAGCCCCTCCTCTGATATGGCGTACATTTGAATTTAAATAAAAACCTGAGATACCATATAATTTAAGAATCATGTATATGGTGTAATTGTAGAGGCTTTGTATTAGTGTTATTAGGTTGTGAGTTCAACCCCTACTACCTCTGCCTATACATGACCCATAATTTTGGCGGTCCCCAGGCTAGCACGTGGTGGCGTACAACTAGGCCACATGTCAACCTATGGATTGCAACCAATTCAACCAATCAAAAAGAGAATTTCATCCAATAAGAATGTGCCACTTGGAACAATACCATTCATTGAGCCAATTGACCAGTCAAAGCACCATATACACCTGCCCAATCAGGGCCATGTTAGTATTAGGAACTACTGACTGGGCTGTCAATTTGTTTCTTAAATTCATTTATTTGGGAAAGTGAATAAAACATGATTTTTTGGATCATATGATGTCCTTTTGATGCAAAATGAGTTGTGCTAGATTTAGGATGACGAGCACTACACAGTCATCTAAGTTCCACATTGGTCTGACAAATTTGAATTTTGAGCTATTTTTTTGAGCACTTGATCAATGAGTAATAAGGTAATAAAAGAACTTTGAGTAAAGACTAGAGATAAACACATCTCACAGATGGTGGAAAAATATTTTTCCAAGACTCCAGAAGAGCTTTTATAATCACACAAGAATTTTGTTAGTGTTCAATATATTCCCCTACAATCCAAGCAGATGCAGAATGTACTGAGTGGAGAAATGTATATCCAAGCAAGATAGGATGAATAAGGAGATTCCAAGCAACTTACACAAGTTTTGACCTGACATCTTTAACCTGCATTTGAATATCTATAATCTACCTTTCTACTTCTTTTCCATACAAAAAGTGAGGGAGCCTTCCAACGTCACTTAAAACAAAACCATACAAGCGAAAATCAAGAACTAATTCATACACATTCTTTCTTCCAGTTGAAAGAATAGCACCCAATATTTCATTAGAACAATCAAGATGTAATACAAGACTACAATGCATCAATACTCTTACAGTGTCAATGAGTTTGTTCTTAGAAATAATCCCCACAAAAAGGAGGGGAGCAACCACTTGGATAGTAAGGTCTAGATCGATCAGAGCCTTTAAGATTACTTCTTTGTTTTTAGATATGACCCATATATGCTTCAGTATTAGATCAACAAGTGCCAGCAGTGCAATATACTTGAGGTTGGGATCATCTTCCATCATCAAATATTTCAATTTCTCGATAGAAAATTTAACTACTGCACCATAATCTCTCAAGCGTGATATCATAGTCCATATACACTAAAAAAGCAGTGAGTTCGCTGCTATCTTATGCATATGATGGAAAATGAGCTCCATGATCCTCTTTCCTAGCCTAGGTTCCAGTGGTGCGAAGACCCCCAAAAAATTAACAATACTAATAAGTATCCAATTATTTTTAGAATCAACTTAAAAGATATTAAAGTTCAGATGTGCAGGGAAAATAGGTTTCAAGGTATCTCGTGCGTATTTCAGAAAGCACGCAAAACACCATGCAAGCTACTTGGGGGTCATACTCCTCTATGTTTTCCACCCATCTCTTGAAGGAAACCCTAACATCATCTCGGTATTTGTCAAGAGACCTCAAAAGCACTATGGTGGCCTTCTTTTTCAACAATGTGTCACTACTTCCTAACATGCTGAAAACCTATGACACAAAATCTCATGCAAGATCTAGGGTAACAATTCGAGATAAGAATTATAATGCCAAACCAACTTCATACTCATTACTACTTACTAAAAAATTTCTCAATTGATTCGTTATAAGTAGAAATACTTCTGTATCCTCGTGAAAGCTCCGGGATACAACTAAATACCTGATTTTATTATGATAGAATCTGAGCATGCTCATGACCTCAAAAACATGAAAAGAAACCCAAGGCATGTCAAACCCTCGAAGCATATTTACATATGTGAGCTTCTATAATGAAATTTCCTTTCTGTGATGATTTGTCGACGTAATTTCCTTGGTGATTTCATTCATTTCTTTTGCTACATACCGAGCTTCTCCTACTATCTGTACATGAAGACCCTTCGCCAAGTCCTTTAGTGTTTTATGGAACAAGGACTCCATGATTGTGGATGTCATTGAATAGATGTATTTTTTGGGTAATGTTTCTATGTGAAATTATATAAAATAAAAAGTTGAAATGTTATTCTAGTAATGCAAATTTGTAGAAGATGGAATTCAATAAAATCTTGGGTAGACTGAAGCATGCTAAGGGGCTAGTACTCCGATAATGTCAGGGAGAGATCAAAGGATGAATAATTTTCCCTATACATTTCCATGCCTCAATAGGAGCTTGAAGAAAAATAATCACTTGGTATAGATCTGTGGGATCATGTAAGCACACAAGCTTACCATGTCAAAACCTTTTGAGTAATGAAAGGTGACATTATTCTTATGATTCTTATAACCCATTGTGGCCCCTTAGAGAGCTAGTGTTGAATTATTTTTCACACACTTCAATAGTGAAAATGATGTGTATCTTCATATCTATCAAATATGTAAGCCATCAGTGTAGAACTAACAAGCCATGCTAAGAACATAGGT
Source organism: Pinus taeda (assembly GCA_000404065.3). Lineage (NCBI taxonomy): Eukaryota > Viridiplantae > Streptophyta > Pinopsida > Pinales > Pinaceae > Pinus > Pinus taeda. The sequence continues at coordinate 71,040 of APFE030141093.1, read as the reverse complement.
GCTTAATAAGCAGAGAGTCACACGTCAACCATGAAATTTAACAATTTAAAATCAATTTGATCTCTGAAAACATGACATAACAACTTTCCTTAGAAGCTTTTCCAAAGTGTTATATAGAAGGCTCTCAGCAATTCAACTCTCATAACGGGCCACTTATTCTCTGTAGATCCTAGTACCATATATACTCACTTGTAAATCATTGCGATTTTGGGAACCCTACTCACTGTGACTACATTTCTGTTGGAATCTACAACAACATCAAAAACTTCAAAGGAATAAAAATAATAAACAATGTCACATAACAACTTTGACAAGCAATTCCAAAATCGAGTCAACGTATTGCAAACAAGTGTAAGAACCATGAGAGAAGCCAGTGAGGTAGCCATGGATTTTTGAATCCTAATACTACTCCCCTATATCAATAAGACAAATTCCCAATAGAACAAAAGGGATAAAATATATAACTAGCACAAACCCATCTAATCCCAACTGTATTATGCATCTCAAAGATGCAAAGCTGAAGTGTTATTATGTGATATTGTAATCTACAACATTGATCTTTGTAACTCCACTGGCATATTTGGCCCATGTGTACATGTTTTTATCTTATTTCCATAACCAATGCACTGATACACACATGGAGGAAAAAAAAATAATTGACAGATCACCCCTTCTCTTGACTAGGATGTCAAATGCGAAGCATAAATAACATTACTTGACCTCTTCCTTTTCCATACCTTAGGTGTGATCCTCTAAACATACTCTATACTGAATGCAATTTAACTTTGGTATGGTATTGCCTCAGTTAACTTCATGTGGATTGGACTAGTAACCATTGGTCCTTGACAGATGGAACCAACTTGCACCCAATTCATATATATTCATAGAAATGAAGCACAAAGAATAGTATGGCTATTATTGAATCAATTTTTTTTCCTATTCTATTAGCTTGATCTATGAATAGGACTAAATTCCCTTCTGGTATATGAATTAAATTTTTCACTTTCTTAAAAGAAGTACGATTAGGCACTTGATCTCTAAGATTAGGTAACGTAATGCATCACCAAATCTGTTAAACCACAAGATTACTTTCTATTTCAGATAAAATGAGGAAGGGAAACTGTTGTTTGGCTTATCCCTGAACATTATTGAGTGTCTGGTTGAGTCATCGGTCGAAATTCAAGTTGCTCTCCTCCTTTCATTATTTGTCTCTAGTATCCTTCAATATTCCTTTCCATCAAAATGAAACATGTTTTTGTTTAAATCGGTAAATAGTGATGTACCTCCAAAGCTATACCAGGACAGTGGCCTTATGCATGGCTTGATCTCTCTCACTTTTGTCCTAACTGATCAAATTTCCTTTCATGATAGAGCCCTTTAGGTAGCAATGTTGTAGCTAGGAGCTCTAATACCACTTGTCACATGCCTCAACACTAATTTTCCTTTTTCATATACAAGATGTCTCTTAGAGAGTTTCCAATCTCATGTAGATACTAAGTCAATGTCTAAGTCATATATTTCCAGCTTATACCAAAATGCTATGATCCAGATATACTTTCCTTATCTTTCTTAATATATATATATATATATATATATATATATATAACTTAACATTTATGGTGCACTATTAATGATCGCCTATCCTTAACTTTACATGCTCACCTTTAACAATGTAGAAGGTATGTTAACCATCTTCCAATTTATAATACAATGATACCATGGGTTCTACAATGAACCATAGCTACAATATGTATGAGTTTTATTTTTAAGACACTACTTCACTTCCCTCTTATCAAATTCTCTAATTGGTGTATCTAAATTGTCCTAGTGGATAAGGCAACTATGGGTATAAAACTTGAATTTAACCCAAGTTTTATATAGCTAGATTTCTCCCCTTTAACCTATTACTCAATTTATTGTTTAATAATTTGTGATGTCTTAACCTTTCCTTTTCTAACAGTTCACAACCCAGCATAGTTGAATCCCAGTAAATCATTTTATATTTTTTTGTTTTTCCAGTTGGTGACGTGGTATGGTGTCTATGAACTCACACAAATCACACCCCCCCTCATGTAAGGCCTTGGTACACCATTCCATTAGACAATAGATATGTAGTGTCCTACACATGGTCTTCACAAGGGTTCTCTAAACTGATTTATGTCACTTCCTCACAAATACCTTTGACCCCTTACTGACTATTTCCATCTTAATCATTCACACACTTCTTAATTAGAGTTTTAACTGGTTTAATGAAGTTAGTCCTTAAGAAGATGATGCATTTTGACTGATGGTTACATTCTCTTTCAATTTTATTACATGAGAAGAAGATACCTACTTGAGCCAATTCTTGATAGAATATATTGGTTTCTTGAGAGAAGATTCATTTGATTTAAAGACTCTTCCCACCACATTGTTCTGGCATAGCACCTTCCACACCAGGAAATTCCTCATACCTAAATGTGACTACACTCCCATGGAAACCCTGTGATGTGGGGATCAAGTAGCCCGTGAATAAGATCACCTTGCTAAATGAAGAGGAGATCCCACCCATTCTCTGTGGCATCTTATGCCCTCCACAACTGCTTCAACGATTAGTTGAGTGGATGAGTTTTGGGAAAATAAAATAGGTCTAGCGAAAAGAACCATTGGGGATGGAATCCATTCAACCAACTATTTTTGTGGTGTATGGGTTCCCTTGTAGTCCTTTGTAATTTGGTATCCCATAGCCATTGACAAGTATCTCAGACTAGATCATCAAGGTCATTAACTGTGCATTGTAGTTTGCTATGAATATGGCACCAATTTTTCAACAATCATGAAGCAAACACCCAACTATTGAACAAGCACCGAGGTAGGATCTCCTAGGGGAGATGATAACACTTGAATTTCTCTTGGGACATCATTGCATATATTGAGAAAATATAGATGAAGCCAACACACAGTCGAGTTCTCTAGTTTAGCGCCAAGCCACCAAGAGAGGAGTCCACAAAGGGTTCAAGCCCCTACACAGCATGTCATAAATTTGTGGACCATTAATAATGTAATACACCTTTATTTGAATTGATCCATCGCACTTATCAAATCCACCCTTTTGGATTCACCAGTCAAGGTAGTCCATGCCATCACAAATATGGATATGCCCAGATCGTCTGACCTCAATAACCGGCTAGCCACACCTCTCCTTATGGGGTGCTGACAAGGGTGTTCAATGGGACCATGACTGTAGATTTTAGCTTATCTTCTCATGTTAAGAAGAAAGGAATCCAAGATGGAAATTGGTTCCTCCATTATCAATCATGCCCATCGTCAAAATGCAGAATTGAAGTGCATTAAGAATGGAATCGGTTTCTTTTTCTACAAAATGATTTCTAATAATCTAATAAACACCCATCCAAAATGAAAGATATATTCACAGCCCCAAAATAGTCTAATTCCCGATAGTTGAAATCGATTCTAACTCTAACCTCTTAAGATTTGCTTCCCATTTTCCATTGTGGACATGTCAAGGGTAATACCTCCTCCCTTATAATCGTGAATTCCATAGTTGATCAATTGTTTTAAATATTTATTAGTTTAGTTAATAGCTACATTTAAAATAAGAAAATCATTTCATGTCACGAAACTCACTTGTTCCATGGCTTATCATGATTGAAGACTTGACTTGAGACTTCTTTGTTGACACCGGTTCAAATTTCGGACCTGGCATATTTCAATAAATCTAGCACCCCACGATCCAAAAATAGAACATTTTTTAATATAATCCTTTCTTTCGAGACCCCTGCACTCCTTAGGGCCGAGGACTTAAATGCAGTAGGGGAATTGTTGGATGTTCGTCTTCTAGTAGGATGAACAGAAAAGATTCTCCATGGCCCGACATAGAGATTCTATGCCTAGGGCTTATGTACGACAAAAATGGCTCCTCCATGCTCAAATTCAACCAAATAATTGATAGGGTATCACTTGGAAAATGTAACACCTCCACCCAACCTAGAACTGACTTCCTCTAGTTCACTGCGGAGTTGAGAGTACTTTCCCAAGGATCAACAACCTCTTGTTGATAACTTCAATGAGTGTTTATACCTTTTTTCATGATATGGTTTCCTTTGGTGTGTCCCAATTTCTTGGATGTTTTTATCCACTTTCTTAGGCTTTCCCATAAAATCTCACCTTTCTCTCTAGCAAGACAACTATTGTTTTTTTTCTTAACTTAGCATATTTCTCTAGCTAAGAAGCTTAATGTATATCTTTCTCCCATCCATTAATATTTTATAGAATTTGATATAGAATTATTATATTGAAGGATTTATCCATTCCCATTCACCACTGGAGTTTCATTTGGCAAGATTCTCATCTCTAGGCGTCTCATTTTCCAAGCATTTACATTTCACTTTATATATTTGGTAATACAACATTTCCTTCAATTTTTGCTCCTAGTCCTAGATTTTCTTTTATAACACAATCTAAATTTTCCTACCATGATACCAATCATAGGGTGTTACAACAATGAACACATTTCTATCTTGAGAACCTTTACACATTGCACTTTAAATTTTTGCACTTGTGTAGTTGTTATAGTGGCTACAATGCGCTCTAAAATTTTGGCTTGCATCCAGATTTCGAATCCTACTGTGGAACCTATTGCTAAGCATTCCTTGGTAACTTATCAATAAGTTGATGATCTCAAGCTCCCTCCTTGATCTTAAGATTTGTCCATATCCCCATCCTTATGCAACATGAGTCATCGTTAGGTATGGGGATTATCATTTTTGATGGAAAGGGAAGTTTGTTCTGTTGCAAGGGGAAAGCTTTGTGCATATGAGTTGTTCTCATTACATAGAAATGTTTCACACTCACTTCACGCACTCTTGTCACGAAGGTCATTGCATCAAGAAGAGTATGTTTTATATGTTCTTGATGGTCTATGTTGTCTCACTAAGTGTTCCAATGTGTGATCATAGTCAATTTTTATCATTGTTTATATCATTTTCACTGATCTCACAGATATAAAGTTTCCCAAGCAACCTAGCCTCATCAAGATTCCTGAAACTGCGCACTTTTATTCTACAACCGTCAAGATTTTTTATTTTCCTACTGGAACTGTGCAATGCGTAGGAACCCTAGCCTCCCTTAGCATCCAAAACTACACAGTTGTCTCCTCCATTGTCCTTCTATCAGTCGGAACCCAATGTCTCTAGAATATGTGCAATGTTATCCCTCACTTTCCCAGCCAACACTATTCTCTAGTCATATGTAGTGTAGGCTTTCAACCAACATTTCTTTCCAGAAATGCACAGAGGAGTTAAGCAACCAAAACTACTCTCCCAAAATGCATAGAGAATTCCAATAACCTTTATTAGGGAGATTCTGTAGAACTTTCCTCCCAGGACCCCATCCTGCAATAGTGTATTGCATCCCAAAATTTCATAGTATTGTCCTAGTTGTCCAATCTATCTTGCATTCAAAAACTACACAGATGTGCCTCCCAAGGTCTCATCACAATAGAAGTCACTGCCCGCTACAACTGTGCAGATCTATCTCTGAGTGACCACAAGGAAATATGACATGTTATATGACTCTCAAGGAGTTGAGGATAAAAACGAAGGAACCATGTTATGATAATAGAATGGGACTACATGAAACTCTTTCGAATGCATAAAAATCTAAAGGTTAAGTATGGACTTTCTCGGTTTTTCTTGTTGCACCAATGGTCATCTTCTAGCATATAGATTTCTTTGTCATGCTTGCAATCTTGTTCTGGTGATTTTAAAGGTTTTCCTTTATGTGTATGAGTTGTCTTTTCTCTGTGAACATTGATCGCACTCACACATAAAGTTGCAAGAAAATTCATGCAATTATCATCACAGTCGTTCGAAGGTTTATCTCAAGTGTCACACTTGTCTCTTTGAGCACACGTTTTCTCTTTTTTGTTTGTGTTGTCTTATCATCAAATGATTCTAAGTGTATGATCACAATGTCACGTCGACACAAGTCCACTTCCTCTCACACTTAGCCTTCCCGATCCAAATTGTTGTTAACCACAAGATCAATTATTAAGCCTCCCTCTAGTTTACCAGAAATATTTTCTACACTTGGACTCGAGACTACATTATTCCCCAAAAATGTGCATAGTAGCCTAGATGGCCATATGTAGTCCCATTCTACATTGATCCAAAAAATTGCACAGAGCTGCCTAGATGAATCTTGTTGGCCCGCTAGGATCTAACCCTAAGAAATGTGCAGATTTTCCTAGCAGCCCCCCAGGTTGCTTATCTTGGACTATGCCATAGAAATGCACAAAATTGGTTGGTAGTTTGAGGGCTGCCTCTCTTTCACTATGTCTTAGAAATGGACAGTTGTGACCAGGAGCTTCCCAAAACCTAATCATGCCTTTCTTCAGAGAATCATGCAAATTTTCTTGCCAGTGCCTCCTACTGCCACATGTTGTCTCCCTCAAGAAATTGTAAAAAACTATCTAGCAGTTCCCCGAACACCCTACCTCATCTCCACCCCAAGAATTACATAGATTCTACCTAGTTTGGTTTCACCTAGTAGCTTTCACTGCTGACACTGATTGCGTAGTTTTACCTCCCAGTCACCTTTGCACAATTTTCCCTGACAGTACTCTAGAACCCCTCATCCCGGCCTGGGTTGTGCTCTACACATTTTTAATGTCTTTTCCTCTCTCCAAGTTACTTGCACTTGAAACTGAAAATAATGCATCATGCTAGACTAGGAGATTTTTGGATTTGATGTCATCCCGTAATGAGTGAATTACAGGAATATGTAGATTGATGGAAGATGGGACAACAAAAAACGAGATGAGGAAGGAGCGCATGCTAGAATATTTTCTTGGAGCTGGATGGATGTACACAAAACTTCAAGCAACAAGTGAAGGAAGTCATGCATGGGACCATCAAGCAAGACCAAGACCATCAAATACCCCACAACACTTGTTAGGCCTCTATACAACTAGTGTAACCCCTTATTGTTATTAGTAAAACCCACTTGTTAAATTCATGTATCCATGTAGTGCCCATATTGTTACTATTGTGCCCCATAGAAGCCCACTATTGTTATTGTTGTGCCCTTACATTATTACTATTATGTCGACTCTGATTATATTATGACCCCTTAAACACCTATATATAGAAATGAGTTCTTTTCATTTGTATCATCAAAGAATCATTCATTTGTGTAATGTAAAGGAGGTTGGCCCCTCAAAGAGGATAAATTCTAAGGCATTGATCTATCTTTTCTATCTTTTTGTGAGCTGGTTTCATAACATTTGGTATCATAGCTTTGGAGTCTAGGGTTTCACTATTCCAAATAAGTCATCGTGGCATTTTTGCTATAACTTTTTTTCTACTATGTTTTAGAAGTAAAAAAAAAAACCCATTTGAGACAAAATCACACTAAACCTCGGGTTTGAATTCCAAATCTTTTTGCACTATATTTGTGGAGATATGATCTGAGGAAGTTGGCCTTTTTGCAGACTCTTCAATTACATTCCAAACAATTGACCTGGGGAAAATCATCATAACTTTCTCTCTGAGCATCGGATTGAAATTTCGCAAGTAGGTACAGAAATAGAACGGAATTTAGTTTCTTGTATATATTTTTCAGAGCCAAAGGCCAAAACGGGGATATGTGGCATGTCGTACAAGTTCACTCTACTGAACTAGTCTATAATCAGGTCACTGTGGGAGATTTGGCATAATTCTTCCTTGGGGAATCTAATTTGGATTAGACTGGTAGAATTGGAAAAAGGATACATAGGGCTATTGCAGGTCACAATTTTAGAATTGGACAATCCAAAATTACGAAGATACATCAGAGGCAAGATCGAGCTCCTAAAATCAAGAAAAAGCAAGATGAGGAAGTTTGATGGCAAGGATCCAGTAAATTTGATACTTCAGATGGAGCAATATTTTGATCTACATGGTGTACCACTATTACAAAAGGTATGTATTGCATCTTTATATTTAGAACCAGATCAATTTTTATGGTATAAAAGGCTTTGTTCTCATAAACAACTTGTTACGTGGTCAATTTTCACGGAGGAAATGATAGCACATTATGAGGATACAAAGAGCAACACCTTCATTAGAGCAACACCATAACAATTGGAAAGAGTAAAAGGGATTTGTGACATAGTGGAAAGCAAAATTATGGAAACCAAGAAGCATACCCCTCACAACTATAAAGATGGAAGTGTTCTTTCTCCTAGCCTTCCACAACCTATAAGGGTTACACCACAACAATTGGAAGAAAAAAAAGAAAAAGGGGCTTTGTGACAATTGTGATAGCAAATGCACTGAAGGTCATAAGTGTGCCAAGAAGAAATTATTTTACATAGAGTATGAAGAGGAGGAAGAAAAGGATTAAGAAACATCAAAAGAAGAGAATATACACCAGGACCCAACCCCAGAGAAAGAAGAAATGAATCAGACCATATCTTGTAAAGAATTGGCAAGAATTACCACTCCTCAAACTCTCAAGATAGAAGGACTTATCAAGAATAAAAAGGTGCAAGAAGTGAAATATCACATTGAGAAAGAAGAAATGAATCCAACCATATCTTGTAATTCATTGGTCAAAATTACCACTCCTCAAACTGTCAAGGTAGAAGGACATATCAAGAAGAAAAATTTTCAAGAAGTGAAAGATCACATCAAGCATCAAGAAATGAATCTGACCATATCCTGCAAAGGATTGGAAGAAATTACCACTCCTCAAATTATAAAGATAGAAGGACATATCAAGAAGAAAAAGTTTCAAGCAATGAAAGATCACATCGAGCATCAACAACAAGTTCTCCAACTTTTAAAGGATAACACCACTTTGGTAGAAAGTCGAATGAAACAACAGGTAGATCAACATCATAGTGAAATATGTTTTAATGTAGGTGATTGGGTAGTTTTACTGCTACATCTCAAGAAAGCTATTTATGAGAAGGAAATGTTGGCAATACTACATGCATTTAAGAAATGGCGACCTTACCGAATGGGAAGACACTTCAAGGTAAAAATGGATCATGATAGTCTTAAATACATTTAGAACACTATTATCTTTAGAAGAATAGAAAACAGGTGTCACAAATATGTTGGGTTATGATTTTGACATCATCTATGAAAAATGGAAGCAAAATTTTGTTGCAGATGCACTCTCAAGAAAGGATGAGGATGTGGAAGCATTGCTTTGTGCTATTTCTATTATCCAACTAGATTGGATAAACGAAGCAAGGGATGAATGGAAGA
>APFE030141093.1:50699-61365 GCA_000404065.3 Pinus taeda | reverse complement strand
TTTTATACAGAAGCATCAAGAACTACTCAAGCGTTGAGGACAACGCTTTTTGAAGGAGAGGGGCATGTTAGGCCCCATACTACTAGTGTAACCCCTTATTGTTATTAGTACAACCCACTTATTATATTGATGTACCCATGTAGTGCCCATATTGTTACTATTGTGCCCCATAGAAGCCCACTATTATTATTGTTGTGCCCTTACATTATTATTATTATGTCGACTTTGATTATATTATGACCACTTAGACACCTATATATAGAAAGGAGGTATTTTCATTTGTATCATCAAAGAATCATTCATTTGTGTAATGTAAAGGAGGTTTCCCCCTCAAAGAGGCTGAATTCTAAGGCATTGATCTATCTTTTCTATGTTTTTGTGAGCTAGTTTAATAACAACACTTTTCCATGTGGGGGTGAAGACACAACACACTGAGAGTACATCCATCACTCAACAACATAGTAGCTTGATATGGACACCACAGTCAACCAGTACATGGCAGAAGTGTCATGTCAATTTGTGTCATGAGTCGTTTCGGCCACATCACTACTATGGACCATACTTGTTGTAATCAAATGTAATGTAATGTGAAAGTCCAATGGATGAAAATATCAAGTTGAAGTGTTACGTTAGTTGAAAAGTCATAGGAAGTTGAACGGTCATGAGGGAATTCCAAGAGACACAAGGTTCAACCATCACCCTTGGCTATATATACCCCTCATTGTATGAGAAAATGGCTCATCCCAATAGCCTTTAGAGTCTGAAGTATTTTCTTTGAGGAGCGAGGAGTGGCTACAATGTCCCACTACTGGGGATAGTGATGTATGGTGTATAGATGTCTCTTGGAACTTTTTCTTAATTCAGATGCATGTCTAAGGCCAGCACATTTTCAAAAATGTTTTGTATCCATTTGTAATACTATTAATTAAATGTTTGTAATGCATGTTCTTTTAACATGTACTAAGATATTTGAACTACTTCAGTTATTTTAGTACTTAGATTACTGAAGATGTGGTGTATCCTTTATCACTTCTGTCTCATCCATGTGGACTACTCCACTGGACATTAGATAGAACATCGTTGTTTTTTCTTGGTTATAACAGCCGTCAACCCCTTGTGGACTACTCTTTTGGACAATGTATATGTTTCCCCTTACACTTTGTTTTTAACAATTACCGCATCCACTGTGGATTATTCTGCTAGATGCTAGAAAAACCCTTGTCATTTTTCATGTGTGTCTCTCCTTGGGTGGTAGTACTACCTCTCATATGGAGGCTCACTTTTACCCTCTCCTTTACAGCAAGAGAACCTGGGCACAAGTTACATTACACACTCAATAGGCATACTCACCTCGGATTTTTAAGTCACAAGAATAACACTCTCACGTGCTGAACAACAAGAGCTAAGGTAGATCTCTAAGATAATGGCAACTGGGCCATATTGCTAGATGGGACTTCTACACCAAATGGTATGAGTTCCATTTGGGACTTCACACCAAGGAGATCCCTTTTAATGGTGGGTATAGCAGTGTAAAAAAACGGTGCTAGAACGAGGGTCAAATGACACACTGTGCTCGTAGATTTTGTTTTGTATCTCTTATTTAAAAATCACTCTTCCTAACATCATAATCCCGGGTTGTCTTTCTACACTGTTCGAATGTACCATCCCTGCAGAAGTTATCCATGACTTGTCCAAGTTAAAGTTCAGTGGTGGGCATGAACCATCTTTTTTAGCGCATGTGCGTCAAGTTATAAAATTTTATCTATGCCACAAAATAGAGTACAAAGATGTCTAGACTGTAATACTCACGCTCACATTCAAAGGTCATGTTAAGAAATGGTGTCACACATTACCCATTGCCTCTATAAATTCATTCGATCAACTTTTCAAAATGATGACTAAAATGTTCGATGAGTATAACCGCCTTGGAAACTCCCACATAACCTTACCAATCTATAGTCTATTCCTTAAGGAGTCTAGAGTGGCTCCAATGTCCCCCTACTGGGGCTAGTGATGTATGGTGTACAAATGTGTCTTGGAACTTTTTCTTAACTCACAATCCTGTCTTAAGCAAGCATGTTTTCACACATATTTTATATCCATTTGTCAGACTTTATTCAAATGTTTGTAATGCATGGTTGCATAACCAATACTAATATAGTTGAACTACTTTGGTTATTTTAGTACTTATATTTTTGAAGATGTGTTGTATTGTTTATCACTTCCCTCTCACCCATGTGGTCTACTCTGCCAAACATTAGACATCGCATTCTTGTGTTTTCTTGGCTATATCGACCGTCACCCCAATGTGGACTACTCTGTTGGATGGCGTAGGTGTTTTCCCTTACATTTTTGTTTTAACGACTACCACATCAACTATGGACTATTTCCCTAGATGCTTGACAGACCCTTGTTATTTTTCACATGTTTATCTTCCTGGGTAGTACTACTACCTCTCATATCGAGGCTCACTTTTACCCACTCCTTCATAGTATGAGAACCTAGACACAAGTTACATTATGCACTCACCAAACATACTCACCTCACTTTTTGGAGCCACAAGAATAACACTCTCATGTACTGAACAACAAGAAGTAAGGAAGATCTCTAAGATAATGGTAACTGAGATATTCTTTTGGATGGGACTCCTACACCAAATGGTGTGAGGCCTAGTTGGGAATTCATATCAAGGAGATCCCCATTGATGGAAGCTCTAGCACTGTTAATAAAATGGCACTAGAAGGAGGGCCAAACAACAGGCTTAGCCTATAGAGTCTAGTTTGAATCTCTTATTTAAAAATCGTTCTTTCTAACATCATAATCGTCGAATGTCTTTCTACAGTGTTTGAATGTACCATCTCTATAGAAGCTATCCATGACCTGTCCAAGTTAAAGTTCGGTGGTGAGGGTGAACCATATTTTCATGCACATGTGTGTCAAGTTATAAACTTTTGCATACGCTGCAAAATAGAGTACAAATATGTTTGGATTGTATTACTCACCCTCAGATTCAAAGGCCATGTTAAGAATTGGTGTCACGCATTACCCTTTGCCTCTATTGATTCATTCATTCAGCTCACCAAAATGATGACTAAAATTCTCTATGAGTGTAGCCACCATGATTTTCGTTAAAAAAATTCGCGTTTAAGAGTGGATCATGACGAATCAATTGAGGATGTTTTCGATCACTTACTTCAACTCTATTATGAAAATTTTGAACAACTTCTGAGTTTCAATTTATTGAGAGAAGAGATTAAATACTTGGTTCATGATTCTTAATACGGTGAACCCCCTGATTTCACTTCATCCCAACTCTTGCGGATCATGAGGCACCTCAGATTGTAGAGGGGAGGCTAACACCCCATTTGTTCCTTATCCTCCTCCTTTTTCAATGCCAATGTGGGTGTCCCATTTCAATGATTGCAAAGTTGAGGAATCTGTGTAGCATGTCCCCAACCCATATTCTCATCTGCCTCCCATTTCAATGGAGGAAATTCCAGAATGGCTCAAGAAGCCTATAACGAAGACTCATTCCTCCATTTTGCAAGTGGATGTCACCGTTCACGAATCAAGTCTTGAGTCTGATTTGCATATCGACCATCCTCCATCATATACAAGCCATACCTCCTTGTACATTAACTTGATTTATCGATATGCTTCACCAACCAATTATTCACATTATCTTGATTCTCAAGCTGCTAGCTCAAATTGCGATCAAGCGCAAGGCAATCACATCACACAGCCATAGGAGAAAAAAGGTGAGGACACTATCAATCTTCTGTCTCTGATTCAAAATTTTATGGATTGATACAATGATCTTTCATTATTGAATGATTCTTAATCTAATAATCTTGGTGGAACATCATGTACAATTAATTCTTTCAATCAACCCCCTATCTTGGGGCAGTCACCACTCTAATGTTTCCATATGTTGTGGCGAATGCCCAAGCACATCATGTGACCTTCTGTTCTCTCGTGAAGACTCTAACTCAGATCTAAAATGTGCTTTGGGTAAGGAAAATGTCCATATCATAACTTTATTTTCACCTCACTCGCCTATGTGTCCTACCATTCATAGTGCATCCACATACGTCAAAGTTACTCAAAGTTCTCTTGCCTCTTCATCTGATGATATATGTCCTTAATTAACACAATGTAGTGAGGTTTTCCATGATGAACACAGTCTAAGTGCACATGAATCTTTCCAACCCTCATCATCTCTTCTCTTGCATGAAGAAATCTCTTCAAGTCATCTTGCCGAAGTTGAAAAATCTGGTGCAACTTATGAAAGAGGTGGTTACCATCCTAAGAGAAATTTTGAAATTGGCAACAATAGTCACCCTCAAGCCATCCATGATCTGGTTCATGATTCAAAATATAATTCTATAATTCTAGTAAGTTCCATGATGCACCAGGGAGTTGAGGAACTTCAACATCTATTGATGGTTATGTCAAGACCTTGCGACTCTGGTAAGCCTCGGGAACCCAATCAAATCTGATTTCTCACGCACAATCCATCTATCTACATGGTTTGATTCGGTGTGGATCCTTGTGTAACAAATGTTTGGTACTCCGGGTGTGACCTTCCAAATTTTATAAATGTCACTAATTATCGAGTCCATGAACTTGTCACAACGCATTTGTCTTCATGCATGTCTCTTACTTCAAACTCAAGTTGGGAGTTTTCGATTCTAATGAAATCATGGAATTGGGAAGTTGATCATCTCAAATATTGTCTTTCCCCATAATCATACTTCTCTAATTTTCACTCTCATGACTAGCTCCTTATTCTTCTTATGAACCTTTCACTCCAAATGCGTCCATCATATTTAGCTCACAACGAACTTGGTTCGATTAAGCAGAGAATTCGCAAGATTTCTCAAATTGCAAACTGGGAATCTGACATCCGATCGTTTCTCTATCTGGGATGACTGTCATTTATCATATCATTTTCCCCACAACCAATCCAATAACAGTCGCTTCATGCTCTTTGATCTTCACTCTTCACCATCTGTCCCTTTAGACTTCTGTTAAGCAGGTGAGGCACTTCAACTTGTGTTAATGTTTATGGTTGGCCCTCAATGTCTTGGCATGACTATTGAGAATGACCAGATTTGTTTTCTCATTCAAGGTTCCCATAGTGATCTCGTTTGTCAAATCAAAAATTCACCCTCTCATGGATCACGAGGCTATCCAAATGACCATGATGAATCTAATGATCCAATCATTGAATGACTAGAACAATCTTACTTGGCAAGTTTTGTTGTGCGTAATAAGATTCAATCTTTCCTTGCGCTTGTTGAGAAGCTCGGTGTAGATGAGGACACTCCCAGAAGAAGTTTTCAAGGTTCTTTTAGAAAGTGTATTAATAAAAAAGGTAAGCACATGTATTGGGTGGTTGTGACATATCTTTCTGCCCATAGGCAAGACCTTCCTTTTCATGTGTATCTTGTTTAATTTTTTGTTTTTGCTATTGCACACTACTTTTTATTTGTTTTAATCGTTTGTATCTTAGTGGATTCATGTCAGGAACGATTACAGTGGCTTCACTGGAGATTTCATTTCACGTGACCCCAACCGTTTGGCCTGTTAGGATAAGAGTAGGATTAGTTTCATCTTAGATTTACTTTCCTTGCATTCAATTTGCACTTCTGCGTGTCATGGTTTTCTTATTCTGATTTCACATTCTGTTTGGTTTGACCATTTCACTTTCTTGTCTTCTAGTTTTGTTTGCTTGTTGTGCACTCCTTTCCTCTCATCTTGTTTTTCCTTTGTGTTGAATTTTTTATTTGTCTGCACTATGTGAATAGGTTGTAGCCTAGACTTTGTTCTAGATTTTGAGTAAGTATGTGGCTTAAGACCAAGATTCTTGTGACACTGTAGCACTTGGCTAATCCTATGTTGGTCTTCTCTATGATTAGTTGTAACTTTTGGCCAATGAAGTCTCCATGGAAAATATGATCTATCTGTAAGGGAAGCTCTGGTCAAACCATGAACCTATGTCCAAACCAGGAAACCCCATGTATGTGCTCAGTCTTTTGCTATGTGTATTCAATCTCATCCAACTAGTAAAAATGAAGAAGGGGAAAATCTAAATGTGCAAACCTGAACTATAGGTATTACATGCTTCTCTGAAGGAACAACCTCTTTTTCTTTGAATAAGTCAGGATCACTCTTTCACTCCAAAAATAAATAAGTGCCTATGCATAGTCATCTTTCAAAAAATAACAAAGGAAAAAGAAGAGAAAGTTTTCTTGCATAGAGAGGTGAAGTAAGAAACTCACCGGGGTACTAGACAGGCTCGTTGGTAGTGGAGCAATTCTTGTGTTCCTATGTGACTCCACTAAGGTACTTTCTAGGCTTGTTGGCAACAAAGAAACACTAGAGATGAAAACTTATACTCTAAAAATACTAAGTGCATGAGCCGAAATACCCTTCTCGATTTTGAAACACTATGATCTGGCTAAATTTTTTGTTGAGTTCGACTAAGTTGGTATAGGGTAAACCATGTTTGTCCATGAAATAAGTGGGGAAGCTGGAGGAATATGCACGAGTCAAAATCCCTAAAAGACAAAGGCCCTGCACTAAAATGAACTGAAATAGAGAAATTGGTATTCAACTAGTGCGTCGCAAAGTGTTGTAGCCGCTACAACACCATCCAAAATTTTGGCCTACATCCAAATTTCGGAGCCTACCATGGATCATGACATCGAGAATTCCTTGGCCACTTATTTGTAAGATGGTGATCTCAAGTCCCCTCCTTCATCTTAATAGCTCTCCACATGCCCATATTTATGCATCATGTGGCATATTTGGTTATGGGGATTTTCATTTGTTATGCAAATGGAAGTTTCTTCTGTTGCAAAGGGAAAGCTTTTTGCATATGAGTTGTTCTCTCTACATACACATGTTTCACACTCACTTCACATACACTTGTCACGAAGGTTGTTGCATCAAGAAGAGTATGTTTTATATGTTCTCGATGGTCTATGTTGTATCACTAAGTGTTCCAATGTGTGATCATAATCAAGTTCTCTAACTGTTTATATTAATTTTACTAATCTCACATTTAGCCAGTTTCCCGAGCAACCTAGCCTCATCCAACATTATAGAACTACAGCTTTTCTTCTGCAACCCTCAAGATTTTTCCTTTCCTACTGGAACTACACAATGCGTAAGAACCAAAAAATCCCTTGGCATGAAAACTATGCAGTGGTCTCCTCTAGTGTCCTTCCCTCAGTCGCAACCCATTGTCTCCAAAATCTACGAAGTGTTATCCCTTAGCGTCTCAACCATCACTACTCTCTAGAAATGTATAAAGTAGGCACGAAACCAACATTACTCACTAGAAATGCACAGAGTAGTTAGGTAGACAGAACTTCTATTCAGAAATGTGCAGAGAATTTTTACAACCTTTCTTAGGAAAATTGCGCAGAACTATCCTCTAAGGATCCCATCCCACAACAATGTCTTACATCCCAAAACTTTGCAACATTGTCCCAGCTATCGAGTCTGTCTTCCATTAAGAAACTGTGGAGATGTGCCTCCCATGGCCTTATCCTGATATCGGTCACTTCCCACTAAAACTGTGTGGATCTATCTCTCCTTGACCATAAGAAATGATGACATGTTATATGACTCTGAAGGAGTTGAGTAGCAAGACCAAGGAATTGTGTTATCATAAAATATCAGGACCGCATGTAAACTCCATCGAATGCGTAACTTTATGGAGGTTAAGTATGGTCTTTCTCCCTTTCTCTTGTTGCACCAGCATTAATCTTCTGGCATACAGATTGCTTTGTCATGCTTGCAATCTTGTTCTACCAATTTTGAAGGTTTGTGTTTGTGTGCTTGAGTTTTCTTCACTCTTTGAACATTTTCGCACTCACACACAAAGTTTCAAGCATAGTCATGCAAGTGTCGTTACGTTCTTTCAAAGGTCTATCTCAAGTGCCACACTTGTCACTCTTGGCTTTGAGATAGTCTCACTGAGTACATGTTTTGTCTTTATGGTCTATGTTGTCTTATCTTCAAAATATGCTAAGTGTATGATCATAATGCCACATCTACAAAAGCTCAATTGCTCTCACCATTAGCTATTTTTCCTCAATTTTTTTTTACCAAACAAACACTTCAACTGGACCCTGATATTAGTGGCCCTACTCTGCTACGTGGAAATTCACAGTGCTTGAGGTTGCCCCCAGGTAGATGCACTGCACAATCTCGGAAGTGAGAAAGTTGTTTGTCTCCAAAAACAACGCAGAACTTGCCTCCAATTCCAATCAACTATCAAAAATCCCTCTAGTGTACTAGAAATATTCTCTACACTCTGACGCAGAACTACACTGTTTGCAAAAAATGTGCAAATAAATCCAACTAGCCATTTACAGTCCTACTCTGCACTTGTTCCGAAGAATTTCACACTGCTGCTGAGATGACTCAAGCTAGTCTGCTTGGTTCTACCTCCAAGAAATGTGTAGATTTCCCTAGCAACCCTCTAGGGATACCTATCTTGCACTGTTCCTAGGAAATGCACAGAACTAGCTAACAGTCCTTGAGCTTCCTGTCTTGCACTGTCTCTAAAAAATGCACAGTTGTGACTAGGATCTTCTCAAAGCCCGATAATTCCTTTCTTTAGAAAATTGTGCAAATTATCTTGTCAATGCCTCCTTCTACCTCACTCTCTCTCCCTCAAGAAATTACGTATAATTGTCTAAGAGTTCCCCCAGACACCCCTTCTTGTCCTCCCCCAAGGAATTGAGTAGATTATCCCCGACTAGGTTTCACCTAGAAAATGATACTTTTGACCCTGATTGATGAATTTCGCCTCGCAAGTCACCTTTGCATAGTTTTTCTCAACACTACTCTAGAACCCCTCATCCTAGCCTAAAATGTTCTCTATGAAGTTTCAGTGTCTTGTCTTCTCTCCTAGTCACCTTGACCCAACATGGAAGACAATGCATCATGCTAGACTAAGAGATTTTTTGATTTGATGTCATCCGATTATGAGTGAATTGGGGAAGAAGTACATTAATGGAACATGGTACGATGATGAACAAGATGAATAAGGAGAACATGCTAGAAGACTTGCTTTCAATTGGATGGATGTACAAACCACATCAAGCAGTAAGTGAAAGAAGGCATGCATGGGTCCATCAAGCAACACCAAGGCCATCAAATACCTTGTGGCACTTTTCCATGCAGGGCTAAAGACACAACACACCAAGATTACATGCATCACTCAACAATGTAGCAGCTTGAGTTGTGTCATGAGTCATCTTGGTGACATCACTACTATGGGCAATGCTTGTTGTAATAAAATGTAATGTAAAATGAAATTCCAACAGATTCATATATGAATTTGAAGAGTCATGTTAGTTGAAAAACCATAAGGATTTAAACGGTCATGAGAGATGTCCAAGAGTCACAAGGGTCAAGCATCACCCTTGGATATATATACCCCTTAATTGCATGAGAAAAGTTATTTTCACCTTGTCTCCTCCCACATAGCCTGGATCATCTATAATCTATTCTTTGAGGAGTGTGGAGTGGCTCCGATGTCCCACTACCAATCATAGAAAATTTTAGGGGTGAATGTTTGCCCTTTGGCGAAATTAAGGGGTTTTAAATTTTTAGTGGGAGAATATTTTGTATCATAGTAAATTTTTACAAATCACCTCAAATAGCCCACCTTATTTTAAGGGAGAGTGTAAACAAGGTAAATTTAGCCCTTGAAATTAGGAGTTACAACCTTCCATTCACCCATTTTCAAGAATAGGTTTTATTTAAGTGAGGTCATTTGCCCATTTTCAAGAATAGGTTTTATTTAAGTGAATCCTATGGGCCAAATACCATATTTATAAAAGAGGTATGATAAATTAATAAGAATATAAATAAATGAGAAGTGTGGTAAATAAATAAAACATTTTTTATATTTACTCCATAAGTCACTTTATATACATGCAAGGGTGTAAACAAATAAAAATATAAGTAAAGTGGAGGTATGGTAAATAAATAAAACCTCCTTTTATATTTAGTCCATAACCCTCGTTCTATTTATGAAGGCTCAAGAAAGAAGCTTTATTTAAGTGAATCCTATGGGCCAAATGCCATATTTGTAAAAGAGGTATGGTAAATTAATAAAAATATAAATAAACGAGAGGTATGGTAAAAAAATAAAACATTTTTTTATATTTAGTCCATAAGTCACCTTATATTTAACACTCAAAAAATGCGTTATATTTAGGTGAAACCTATGGGCAAAATACTATGGGACAAATACCATGGACTAGATTGTTATTAACACTATGCAAAAAAATATTATTAACCCTAATATTAGTATTAATAAAAATAAAAATGGCACTTGGTATTGACCCATGGTATTCACCAAAATGGCACATGGTATTGACCCATGGTATTCACCTGGAATGTAGCCTATTTTAATGGGGGAATCAAACCAGCATAAATCCATCTTTACTCTGGATCTACTAATCCCCGAGAGGTATCAAATATCGTGATATGCAAACTAGCATAGAGTGAAAAAATATTTGATCCCTATCGGGGCTTGATGGATCAAGGGTAAAAATGGATGTTCTAATTTAATGTATGTTAAACATTTTAGCTTGGTTAAAATAAAAAATAAAATAAAAATCAACTATTAATTTTA
>APFE030141093.1:16596-30248 GCA_000404065.3 Pinus taeda | reverse complement strand
GAACTTGTTCAGGGAATGGACCACAGCAAGTAACTGTTTCTCAGTTACCGTATAATTCATTTCCACCTTGGATAAGTTTTTGCTGACAAAATATATAGCATATGCGAGTTTTTCTTCAACTTGTCCTAAGGCTGCCCTTATGGCTTTGTTCGAGGCATCATTGTGGATGTGGAAAGGTAGGGCCCAGTTTGGGCCTCTCAGGATTGGAGCAGACACCAACTTATCCTTCAATTCATTCAAAGCCTTCTGGCAGTCATCTAACCATTTAAACTCAAAAACTTTTGCTAACAGGCCAAACAATGGTGAGGCTAGCTTACTAAAGTCTTTAATGAATCTTCGGTAATATCCTGCTAAGCCTAGGAAACTTCGAACATCTCTCACCTTCTGAGGAGGTGGGACCTTTTTGATGATAGCAATTTTACTGGGATCCACCTGTAACCCCTGGCGAGAAATGGTATGGCCTCACCCGACCCCTTCAATCATGAAGAACTCACATTTCTCAGGACTGAGGGACAAGTTCATCTCAATGCACTTGCTCAAAACTTTTCCCAGGTCGGATAAGGCTTCCTGGAAGCTAGACCCATAAGGAGTAAAGTCATCCATATAGATTTCTACTGAATCATGGACCAACTTGGCAAATATGCTTAATACAGCTCTCTGGAAAGTGGCAGGGGCATTACATAGCCCAAAGGGAAGGACGCGGTAGGAAAAGGTGCCCCATGAACAAGTGAAAGTGGTCTTATCTTGGTCCTCCAGGCTGATTTGGATCTGGTTATACCCACTGAACCCATCTAGGAAAGAGAAAAACCTCTTCCCTACCAGACCATCCAACACTTGATCTATGAAATGTAAAGGGAAGTGGTCTTTCTTGGTGGCTTTGTTCAATTCTCTGTAGTCCACACAGATCCTCCATTTCTCATTTTTCTTGGGCACTAACACCAGAGGGGAAACCCATTCGCTATCCAAGATGGGGTAGATGAATCCCGCATCCAACCATTTTTGCACTTCTTCTTTAACAATGTCCTTGAGGGCTGGATTAATTCTCCTCTGAGGTTTCCTGTCTGGTTTACAATCCTCCTTGATGTAGATATGATGTGTACAGGCTGAGGAATGGATTCCCTTCATTTCCTTGTAGCTCCAAGCAAAGGCCTCCAAATGGCAGGTCAAGAGGTTACATAGCGCCTTTTCCTGAGAGGGAGAGAGAGAGGAGCTTATTTTCAAAGTCTTCTCAGGGCCAAAGTCCACATTCTTAACTCTTGGGGTGGTCAAATTAGTGGCAACGAGGTCCACCGAAGCATTGGCCTGGGTATCTTCCACCAATTCTTCCAAGGATAGCACACCAGGGGGAGGATTTTGGATTAAGTTTTCGATCAAATCATCCTCGGTTGGAGGACCTCCCTTGGTGGCCTCTACTGTGCATAATGGTGCAAAGTAGACATCATCCTCTTCTTCTTCTTCCAACCAGAGGGGTAAGTCATGTTCTAGCAAAGGTTGGGAAGTAGGGTATAGGACCAGTTGTTTGGACATAGGCCCATTTTTGGTGGTCATGCTTCCGACTCGACAAATATTGTAAGCATCTGCAGTAGCTAGCCAAGGCCTTCCTAAAATGAGGGGATATCCCGTGAGTTTTGCCTTAGGCTGGAGGACCAAAAAGTCCGCAGGGTATTCCCAAGAGTCAACAGAGACCAAGACATCATCCACAATCCCTTCGGGAGTCACGGTGGAGCGGTCTGCCAATTGCAGCACTGTCGAGGTCTTCCTTAGGGAACTTTGAAGATTGAGCTTAAGCATGGTGTCCCTAGTCATCACATTGATGGCAGCCCCTAGATCAATCAGGGTGTGGGAGATAATGGTGCCATTAATGTGGACATCAACTACAAGACTCCTAGGGTCCAAATAATTCGGACAAATTACTTGCCCCAACATGAGATTGGATAGTTCTCCTATGACATTGATGGTCGAGGCATCTTTCTTTCGCCTACCTCGGTGCCTGAAACACTTCTCCTTAATCAATTTGTTGTATATTGGTACATCTTTTATGGCTTGGAGAAGTGGTATTTTCACACACAATTTCTTGAGTTCTCCGAGAAGCTCATCCTCTTCTGGGTTGGGTTGTGTGGTTACTGTGAGTCGCTCAGGAAAGGGTGGAATGGCTTGGAGTTCACTTTCCTTTTTCTCTTCCTCCTCCTCTAGGGGAGGAGGCTGGCATTTTGGAAAGACCTTCCTAGATCACAGGTTGATCTCCTGGATCTCCACAACATAGGTAGGGCATGTTGTCTCCCTAGTATATACCTGTTGGGTCTGTTTGTTGTTTGGGTTCGGGTTCAGTTGAGTAGGCATCTAGGGTTGTCTTCGAGGAGCAAGAGGTAATGGTTGTGGTTGAGTTGGTGGTGGAGGCAGAATGGCGGGAGGAGTGTTGTATTGAGGTCTCCACCCTGGTTGAGGTGCATTACACTGAGGTTGCGGCTGGGCATGAGAGCGAAACGAGTGAGAAGGAGGTTGAGTGTGGTATGGAGATGGATAAGACCACAGAGGAGGTGCAGACTAGGAAGGATGAGCAGGAGGACCCCACGAAGGCATATGAGAAGATTGGTTGGGGTGGTAACAAGCTTGGGATGACCCTTTCATTCCCTGCCGATAAGCTTTGGGTCCATGAGGCCTCCTTTGGTTGAGTAAGTAGAGAGATTCAGTAGCCACCACAGTCCCTAGGTACATGGCTTTAAATCCAAGCAAGGTAGGGCATTGGTTGGTGGGGTGGTCTTCCTCAGACATGAAACATACCTCTACTGAGTGCAATGGGCTCTCATTCTTGGGATGCTTCCTCATGCATCTAGGACAAAAAATGGCCAAAACCATCTCAACTTCTTCTTTCTTTTGCTGAATTCGGAAGATATCAAGTTGCATGGCAATAGTCTGTCTCATTTCACTCTTAAGGTCTTCCATCTGGTTATCAAACTCATGTTTGGAGAAAGAGGGACTAGCTGAGAGACGATTCCCCCTACCTCTCTTCTGGGCCGCCCTAGAATGGTTTCTAAACACGGTCTTTATGTCCTCATAAGGTAGTTGGTAGATGTCTCCTCCAGCCAGCATGTTAAGGGTGTCCAGAAGGTCTTCAGGGACTCCTAAGAGCAGAACCAGCTTCAGAGATTCCACGTCAAGTGTGCACTTGGCCCGTTTATAATTGAGTTGGAACCTCTCGTCATAGTCTTCCAAAGACTCATCACTGCCCATGGTCATCCGAAAGATTTCTCCCATAGTTTCCTTGGACCTACAGTAGTCTGTGTACTTGTTGTTGAAAGCTTGCTGCATTTGAGCCCAAGTGGTGATACTATTTCCAGGTAACCCCATGAACCAGCGTAATGCTGCATCCTTGAGGGTAGAGGGAAGTTTCAGCTTTTGCTCATCCTCAACATAGTCGTAAGTTCGGCAAAGGACAACAAACTCAAATAGGAAGGTATCAGGGTCCTCAGTAGTCAGACCATGGAAGTGAGGTAGAGCAGAGGGACTTGAGTTTTTCATTTGCATGTCTCCATTGGTCTCTCGGATGGGAAAGGAACCCTCTATTCTTTCATCCCCTCTTCTACCGTTTCGGTGTTCGACCATGGCTTTAGATGGAGTGTTTCCTAACTCTTCTTCTGCTATAGGATCTTTGTATATCTTAGGAGGTTCACCTATAGGTTCTTCTGGCTTACTTTCACTAGAGAAGAGAGAAGGTTGACTCAGTGATGTGGTGGGGGTGTTGGGTAAGAATTTGCCGGTTTTATCTCTGTTCCTACAAGGCATGAAATGGAAATAATTTCTCTTGCTTTTTTTTTTTTTTTTTCTTTCTGCTGGTACCTACAAAACTAAAATGGATTGAACTGCAACTAACTATCTTTCTAAAATGAAAATGTGGAATTGAAATGAAAGCAGGAAAGAACAAATCTATTTTTCTCTAATGAAATTTCGGAATTGAAATGCTAATCTGCGCTTGCAGAATTGAAATGCTAATCTATGAAAGCAGGAAATGTCCACTTTACTTTTGCGGAAAGGAAATTGCAGAATGGAAATGAAATAAACTACTTAGTAGAAGGTTGTAGGAGAAAATAGAAGAAAATAAATAATCACCAATACTCTGAAGCTTCCCCGACAATGGCACCAAAAAGATGGTGGGCTCCAGTATTGCAGCAATAATGCTGCAACTCCTGGGACTCCCTTCTTTACTTTTATCAACCCGGTTGTTCGTAACAAACTTGGAAGTGACAGTGTTGTATGCAGAAGTACTACCTCTTGCCACAGCTGTCACTTGGTCAGCTGGCATAAGTCCAATAGGGGCTTTAGCCAACTTCTATGAGCTCTTAGAAGAAGCTTTTTAATTGATGGATGAAAGCTAACTCAAAGGAAGCTAATCTACTTGCAAAAAAGATTGAAAAACTGACGGAAAGCGCAAATCCTAGAAAACTCTAATTCTACCAGCTAGTCCTACTAATGCAAAGATGAGAGTGAAAACTACTGAAAGAGATGCCATTATTTCTATGAAGGTAAAATACATGTGTTTAGACTACCTTTGTCCTAAGAAAACATCTTTTTGTATTTTTGATTAAGTTGTCAATTTTCTCACGAATATGCTTGAACTGTGCTTTACTGTGCAAGGGTGGATCAAGGAAGGGAAATGCTTGGAAAAGGTTGGAAAGGTTCAGAGAGGGTCTCATGAGTCCCTAACACTCTTCCAAAGAGTTTCACAAAGTTTGGCTATCAAGAGACCTCATTTGTGAGCTTCTACAGGAAGTCTGCAGGGGTTCTACAAGATGTTCAGCAATTTCTACAGAATGTTCAGAAATTTCAACAGGATGTTTAGAAATCGATTTTTAGAGGATGGATGAGTGAGGGAATGTGCATGGATGGATATGGAGGTAGGATAGGGGTCTAAAGCAACCTAAGGACTGGTGGATGAAGTGGTGAGCAGTTGTAGAAGGCTGACTTGGCTTGAAGAAGGCTAAGACAATGATTGAGCAAGAAGGTAGGGTTACGTGGACAAAAGGACAAATGGGAGACGAGAAAATTAGCTAGGAGACAGAACAGGTGGCTTAGATGATGCTTTGGGTGGATGAAAGAATGGAGGAGATGCCCTGCATGGTGTACTTCGACCAAATCAACAAAGTCTTGCAAATTATCAAAGCTTGAGCTAATCTAGTCTAACCATCAACAACATGAATGAACAACAGCTTTATTTGGGAAGAAAGCCATGTACATCAACTGTGAAAAGAAACATTTCAGATGTCCAAACCCATGACTAATCTCTACAAATGAAAACAATACACCAAGGATTGCATGGTCAAGCAAACTAGTGTTTTTGTTGGGGCAACACTGTTTCCTCAATTTCGGCCCCTAATCCAATAAGGATGAGGTGAAACTAGGAGTGTGGTTGTCCCTTTTCTTTGAGGCTTTTTCTGTTATTGTCCTACCAAAAACACCTGAAGTAATGTCATTCATAAACAGTGATCTATTCAAGAAACATAACTAAATCCGGATAGCAGAACTATGTTCAAATGCATAAAGGGAAACAATGATACGTAAAGGAAATGTAACAGTACAGAAAGGAGGCCCTAGGCTCTCAGGTTGGGCCCAACCCTGAGAGCTATGGCTCCTATGAAAAACTCAGATTTTATAGGAAATTGAACTGCTTCTCATTATCCAAAAATAATCATAAGTGTGATGCCAAAAATGGCTACAAAAGAACAAAATAGGACTGGCAGCACTGAGGTGCAAAATACACAATAGTTTCAAAAGTCCCTTACGAAGGTTGACGCCTCAACATTTATACATCACGAGGGACCTAGCTGGCCTCCTCAATCTGTGGAACTCGGCTGTCCAAACTGTGAGTTAGACAGTCCCTTCTAAATTCTGCTTCGCTGCCTTCTAGATTTGGTTTTGGTGGTCTTTGGAGCTCAGAGTTGGGGGTCAAGATCCTGATGAAGGGTTATTTAATGCTATAGACAACCCCCCTATGAATCCTCACCTCAGGCTTGGCTGTCTTATAGCCCATGATTGCTCGATTTTGCTCCAATATGTGTCAAAAAACCTAAAATAAGCACGTGTTAGCAACCTAGGAAAAGTGACTTCCCTTATTCGTACAAATGACATAAACATACTGAAAATGATGCATAAGCTATGGAAAATGAAAGATTTGAACAAGGGCTAAACAAGGATAATTAGGCCAAATGAGCCCAACAAGTTACCTATTTTGGGGCTCATCAATAGTTTCCCCGTAAAGCATGAGGTCGTTAATCTTTTTGATGTTGGGTGAAATGCTTTACTATGAGGATCTAAAGTTTTTCTGAGCTGGGAGGAGACCTGTAACAAGATACAATACAATACATTATTTTGACATCATTTTTATTTTTTTCATGATCTAGTTGAGGCAGGCATTCCCATGCTCAGCTTTATAAACTCATTTTCATGTACATAGGATAGACGATCATCTGTGTGACAGACTGATGATATGGACACATCATCCTTTGATTTAGATGATCATTTGTTCAGCAATGATGTACACTGGATGTTTTTATATTCTTGAATATATCACAGCTTCGATGGATGAAACTAGTTCTGGGGTCTTCAAAACTCATTCAATCTTCACTCGGAGTACAAGTTGATCCATGTGAAAAATGTTCTAGAGTCGAACATGGAAAGACATCACCTGATTACCAGCCAATGATGCAAGCTGTTAACAGGCGTGAGAGGAATCACCAATAATGACAATGACCCTCAAGGTACTAGAACACAATTCACGTGGTGTGAAAAAGGACTTGGTGTCGAACACCACGCAAAATCTCTCGGTCGAAGGTCATTGATGTAAACCTATAATCGAAAGTGAGAAACTTTCCATTGAGGCATGCAAGCTTAAAAGTACTAAACGGGTTGTTCCTAAGTCAACTTCTTGGATAATGAGCTGATGTCGAAAAGAAGCGAACCGTCGTAGGAGGGCCTTAATGAATCCCACATCAATGACACTGAATGAAGCAAATGATTTTGGAGGTGAAAACAAACTGACGATACATGGTTTAGGGTGGCAGTCATGAAGGAATGAAGCATGAATGTGTTGCAGTGGTTGAGACACAGGTGAATTGTCTAAATGAATTCTCTTGAACATATTGATGACACTGACGATGGATTGGTAGCGTTAACCCCAGAGATGGATGGTGTGACAAACCAATGGTGATGACCAGTGAACGGAACAACACAACCCGACATGGATGCGGAAGGAAAGTGTCATGTTCAAAAGCAACTTGCTACCAATGAAGTTTCTTCTTATTTTCTTCCCAATTTTCCCCAATCATTGCTAACCAATACCTCTTTATTTTTGTCAAGCTTGAGGAGGATATCCTATGCTTGTTCTATAATCTACCCTTCAGGCGAACCTGTCGCTATATTTTAGTGAGCGTAGTGACAGCAAAACTCGTTCTCATCCATTTGGATGAGTTTGTCACTATTCGGTTTTAATGAGTTTAACGACAAAGATAACTCGGTCTCTTTCAATTTTACAGAGTCTAAAAGAAACAGAAAGAAGACTCCGAAGATTATTTTTCATTGTATAATCCCTTAAGTCTGAAAAAGCGTAAAATAATACAAAAGGGATGAATTTTCAATAGTTTTAATGAGTCGAACAAGACAAGCGCTTGTTCTTTTTGTGTAATAATCCCTCAGGTCCAAAAGGATTAAAATCTAGAGGAGGGATAGCACTTCCGATGTCTTTTAACAAGCTGGAGAGGCCAATCACTTGGCAATCGTTTCATACTTTATGAGTCAGGTGAAAAGAGCTTAAAGAAGACTCGTTTTTGAGGAACGAGTGATGGTTTCGGGTAGCAGCTGATTCCAGGTAAGATTTGGAGTTTTCCAATCATGGCAGTGTCACAAGGATGGCTAGCAGAATCACTCTTCGTAGATGTTCCTCGAAGGGGTAAACAATCATATGATGGTGAATGATCGGCTAAAAACAGAGTGGAGGTGATGGCGAGAACACGACCAAGGCTCAAATGCTGGCGATAAGGCATTCACAATGGTTATTTACCAGTTCATTTTTTAATGAGCTTAAATGCTAGGAGAAACACTTGCTCATGGCTTATGTTTATTTTTCAACAAGGCTGAACTATGTGCTAAAACTGCTCGTCGAGAGTTTATTTTTTAATGAGCTTCAACTCTGCGACAACATTGCTTGCCATAGATGCCATTTTTTATGGAGCTTGCACCTTTTGAAGCTTTGCCCCGGATCCTTTCTTTATGCGAGTTAGGAAACAACTAGCCTTACAGGTCTAAAGGGTTAGAAGTCCTAAAAATTTTAAAAATAAATAACCGCTCTTTTCTTGCATGCGGAAAGGTTTGCATGCCCCCAAGTATAGCGAAACATTTCCAGGTTACCAAGAAAAATGCTTCCTCGGCGATATCTATCAAAACAGACAAAGGGGAGTGGTGTAGAGATACTCCACTCACATAACTTTAATGAAGGTATCTTACTCCAAACTGTTCCCATTTTCCTATAAGGACGAGTTCGCGAGACTAGTCATATATCCCTCGCAGAAATCCACTCTATACCTAAGGTTTTCCTGCCGAAACAGACGAGGGTGCATGCCCCTTGGGTTTTAATCACATCTTCTTGAATTACTCGCACTCATCAGGTGGACAGACTGGAGATCGATGAGACATTTCTTGCGTGAAAAGACCATTTAGGGACATCATTTGACTACTTACGATGTGTGATCTGGGGAATGACATTTGGTCCATGAGCTTGACCATTCTGCCTTCGTGCAGAAAACACATTACTCTAAAGAGTGAGGAGACGATGGCTCCCATGCAATAAATATAGTCGCGTCGAGGGAGTAGATTATAATCTAAAGGTCCTTGAACTACCATAACATTCATGTGAACATTTTTCCTTCTCAAAGTTATGGACACATTTGGAAGGATCCCTAAAGGTTGACTGGTTCCCTTGTCGAAGCCTGTTAGATTTCTCATTTTAGGCAAAAGCGATGGTAAACCAAGCGTTTTCCAAGCAATTGAGGAAAGGATACTCACAGAAGCCCCTTCATCAATGATGGTACTATACATAACCATTTTATAAGTTCGTACAATGATTCTGAATGGTACACTGGCTAGTAAATGGGGTTTGCCTAGTAGGTTCTAGTCAAAGGAAATGAATAGGTTGCTTGGTGGTGGGACCGAATAAACGGCAGAATATGACTCTGATGAACTTCCTTCCTGTGGTAAAGGAATGGGAGGACTGCCCCCAAGCTCATCGGAGTTGGTGTTGATGAAAAGAATTTGAACGGTGTCATTCTCTTTCTCTTTAGTGACGGTATCATTTGAAGATGAACACTCTGAAGGCAAGACCGGGTTAACTGTCGTATCGACCCTTTGACATTCGTCTGGTATGGATTCAGAGGGTTCATTTTCAATGATAGGTGCTTCGGCTGACCATAATGACGGGCCAACCGGATTTTCAACTAGTGGAGGACTTGGCAAGAGTTTTTGATATCCAGGAGGAAGTCGTAGCGGTGAAACCAGATGATTATCCAAAACTCTTTTAGCCTCTTCAAGGAAGGGACAATGGTGGATGGCGTGATCGCCTTTACACAACTTACAAGGAAGTTTAGGATTCTGTCTTTGTCCATGTGCTTCACTTTCACTAGTTGATGGTGACCATTCAACATGATCGCCAGAGGTTGATGCTACCAGATTGTGCAAACGAGGAGACCAGTCCCTTAAGATCCGAGGGATGCATGGACAATCTCAGTGATAGTGGTCTCCATGGCAAATGACGCAAGGAGATTTAGGTTTTCACTGTGCGGTGTGTGAATTTTTGCTAGACAATACTTGGTTACTCCCTTTCGATTTTGACTCCTTTTTCTTCTTTTCATTTTTCTCTTTCTGCTTCTTCTTCTTCTCAGTTACTTGAATTTTAGCTTTATTGTCTTTATCAAGCGAAGAGGAAGGAGGAGAGAGAGAATCAGATGAAGTAGAAGGTTGGGAGAGAACTCTACTGTTGTCTAGTTGCTGATTAGACTGTTCAGGAATTATGGGATTCTGAACAACAGAGGTAGAGAAGAGCCAGACAGGCAAACCAATTATCAATCCTGGAAGTGAAAAAGTGGCCATATGGGGTGGACCAACATCTCCCCAAGAGTAGAAGGGAATTTGTGACATTATTTTGATTAAAATAAATTTTTAGACGCTTGGACACAACTTGTTTTTCCAATTTTAAAGAGTCGAGAAAAAACAAAATATGACTCTAGTCGCCTTCGATTTTTATGGAGCTTGAAGTGACAAGCGCTCAGAGGACCTTTTCCTTTAAGGAGTCTGAAAAGGAGAAAAATGAACTTCTCTGGAGATCTAGGCAGAGAGGATTACCAAACCAATCGTAAAACTGCAGAATACTTTTTACGGTACGACAATCAATCTTCCTGAATGTTGTGTTTGGTGCATTATGATTTATAGGGCGACAGACACGGCTTCCTAAGGATAAAGGATGTAGCCTATTGTGGTCTCCCAATATATACACGACGGTACGTGGGAGGACAAGTCCATACTAGCACTTGCCGCCTCAGAGTGGAGGAATCACCCAACCAACACTGAAAGCAACAATTACCAAGCTTTACGACACCAGAATACTTCTCTAGCCTAGTCCTCTAAATGTTGTGCGTTAACTTCCAAAGCGTTGTTAGATTCATTGAATTTATTTTAAGTTGATCTTGCTTAAAAGTTTACCTTTCAGGTTCACCACGTGATGTACATATAATTCCTAAAACGTAGTCTAAGATGATAAACAAACGTTTTATCTTCTTTCAGCAATGAAAATCCTAGCTACTAAAGGGAAGAAAGTCAAGCATCTTTTCTTCACAGAGCACACGCTAAAATGCACAGTCCTAAATCAAGCCAAGCATTCAAAATGCAAATGCACATGCATGTATTTTTTTTCAGCTCTCTTAATGTGTTGAATGATGTTAAGAAAGCTATGTGCAAAATCTATATTACTTTTAAAGTGACAGTACTCAACAAAATTCTTTTTCAAAACGAAGTGAAAGCAAGAGAGACACTTTGCGATTTTGAAATGGAAATTGTTTTTCGACACTTTAAGACTAATAATTCAAATCCTATGCAATAGTAACTATATAATCAAATATCTAGAACAATGGAATTGCTTTCTAAAACTAAAAACGATAGCTATGACACTTTCAGATCTAGAGACGACAGTTCGACTATGCTACTTTTTACAAAAGAGAACTAAAACAATGCACAATACATAAAAACATTTATAATTCTTTGCACTAACAAGGCGGAATAATGCAAGAGAAGGGGGTTTTCACAGAAGTACACTGGCTACAGACAACAAAACTCTTGAATAAGACTGAAAATAGTGATAAATATCCACAGTCGGAGGGTAAAGTTAACCCTCCCTGACCATCGCACATGTTACACAGTGAACTTAGTATGCAACGCACCTACTGCACTTGGGAAGTGCGATGCAGACAGTCTGCCTTGAAGGCAGGTGTGATGGTAGCAGTGTGAGACTTTGAACGAGATCTCACTCACAATTTGCAATCTAGTTCAGGTGTTTAGGTTGAATAATAAAAGATCAGTGTATGTAAAACACAGGGCTGATCTAAGAGGTTACTAGAGCCACCACTTAGAGGAATTAGATTGCTTGCAGATCTATTATTTAATTCATAAACAAAACACGGAGATTGACTGAAGCAGCATTGATCTACTTTGCATTTGTATGACAAATGCAGTTTGAAGGCTAGCTGGCTTGACTTTAGGCTCCGTCTATATGTTTATAAAAGAAACAAGGATAGATAAGCTAACAAGTAATCTAGTCAGTCCCCAGTGGAGTCATCATTTTTTTATACGGGAATAGTGTCCACTCGGATGCTGCTATTCCCACTAAGATGGGTGGCTATCTTAGAAACAAACAATCGAAGTCTACTATTGATTCCTTTTATGAAAATTGATGAGAGGAGAACCAAGAGGGCCAGCATGAGTCTTGCGCTCGATTTCCTCTCCTTCTTGATAGAGTTTTGTCACTTCTTCTTTATCTGCCCAGCTTGAAAAGGACCTATAGAATCACAACAGCATACTACTATGCAAGAAACAAGGATCTAAATTCATAAATAATGCAGGATCAGATATGCATTAACCATATACATGCACATATAAACAAGTACAGAAGAATATGGAAGGAAACAAGAATAGCTTTATTCAGATGAAAAGTAGCAAGAAGATTACAACCATGTTCTCTGACCCAGCATCATCCTCCAGCTAAGAAGCCCTTCTTCACCTCAAGCAAAGCTAGATCACCCAACACTGTGAATGCACACCAGAATACCAATAACACTTCTCTATAAGATACAAAATTCCATCCTCTCGATCTTTGTCATGAGGGATCCATATATAGATGATTACAAAGAGGTGAGTCATCTTTTGGGATCTTCATTAGTGTCTTCTCTCTGATAGTTCCTTCTTCCACTTGGAGAATGATGATCTCTTACTCATCCATGGTCGAAAATGGAGTGGCAAGTGTCAGAGCGGAAGCTTCTGGAAGATTCCATGATTTTCCACCTCGCATTTTTGTCCCTTCCATTTGTCCATTCCCGACCATCACACCCTACAGAGGAGCAAATCAGTATTCATCGCACCTTGTACATTGGGAAGGTGATATGCATCACACCCTCTGCATTGAGCTTTCAATATGGTCCAGTTTTAACCATTTATGAGCAGTTTTCATTGAAGAACTTCTGGGAGATGATGTAATCAGTTGACCTTGTTCCTTTAGGTAGTGAAGAAACACTTTTAGGGACTTAGGAGCCCTCAGTTTATGGACATTTATGATTGGGGTTGAAGTGCCCAAAAATGTCTATAACAAATCATTATCATATTCAACATTTTTTATAAATGTAAAATCACTTTTCTTCTTTTTTTTGTACTTTTCAAATGTAACATTAATATATAGAAAAATTTGAAATGAGAAGATATCCTACTTTCCCAATGGTCATGTACTTTACCTAATTATTTATTGTTGATCCTAATCCTATTCTTATTATGCTTTAATCTAATATTTATTATAACTTATTATTATCTTAATATTAATTAATTAATTTCAAATATATATATTTTCCCTTTCCTCTTTAGAATTAATATCATTTGTTGAAATGCATTCTAATGTGATTTACGCCAAAAAAATCTTCTCAAATTAATAATCGTATTCACCTAATCTATTAATTTATTATATTAGTTTGGTTGTTCCATTTATCATATATTTCCAATTCCTATAATCTAATAATTTTTAATAATAAATAAAATAATTAATATAAATATTCTTTATCATTTTTTCTTTAGTATTAAAATAAATTCGATCAATTTTTAAGGAATTTAGACTTCTGTGATCCATAACATTGTTTAGAGAATTTTCGGCGAAATCACATGAATAATCTTTTGTCGACGCGTTTCGAACCAACTAGTGTGGTTCATCGTCAGGACAAGTTGAAGAAACAGATCTGGTCGAGCAAGTTAAATAGTTTGAGTAGAGATTCCAACGGCTAACAAGAAAACGGCTAATTTTTGACTTGAGGCCAAGGTCATTCATTTGCTGGACAATGACTCCTCTCTTGGACCTGGCTGTT
>APFE030141093.1:0-14337 GCA_000404065.3 Pinus taeda | reverse complement strand
TTCCTGGAACTCTTCCAAAACTGGCAAGAAACTGAAGTTTTCTGCTAGAGGAAGTGATCCTATTGTTTTAAAGAGGGAAACCTTCAACCATAAAAGGGAGGTCTCACCCCGCATAAAAGGTAAAACTTCAACTTGAAAAGGAAAGTCTCAACCTGTGATGGTTTAAGGATGACCAACAACTCTGGAATGCTTAATGCAATTCCTGGAACTCTTCCAAAAGTGGCAAGAAGCTCGATTCTTCTGCTAGAGGAAGTGTTCTCAATTTTGTTCCTGGAACTCTTCCAAAACTGGCAAGAAGCTGAAGTCTTTTGCTAGAGGAAGTGTCCCAGATCGCCAACTGAAGGCATGTTCACGGGCATCTTTGTTTCTGGCTACAACTTTAAAACTGGTGTGGCAGGTTGTGGCTCAGGCTCGCTTGATGTGACTTTGAAGCTTGTAGATGACCATCATTTCCCCCCCTGTCAGATACAAGGTGAGATGATTGAGAAAACTCAACTGCAAGATTGTTCAATATTCTGGAACAAGTTCTGACATGTGTTTGGAATATATTCTTGGCTGTTGATGCCCATTGCCAAGAAGCAATCCATCCTAGATGAATCTTTGTTCTTGTAGGACGTTTGTTTTTGAAGCATCTGTTTGAAGAATGACTGGTTTTATGAGAGTTCTTACATGGATGAAGATCAAAACAGTGATCTTTCATATGGCCAACTCGATCACAATGTTGGAATTTCACAATCTATTGTTGTTGTTGCTGTGGAAGAGGAGCAGAGTCTAAAACAGTTGAAGCTGAACTGTCATGAATGAATCCAGCACTCTGAAACTGAATGGGTTTGGCGTAGTCTGGAATATGAAAGGACAAGTTCTTGTCATAATCAAGACTGGTTCTGTGCTTGTTGTGGACAAGTTGTTCCCAAGGTCTGATGATGGGCTTGGGAAGTGCAGACTGAACTTCTGTATCTGCATGTAACCTTGCTGCCTTGTTTGGTACTAAATCTGAATGAAATGTAACATGCTGGTGATGGGCGGTTGTCTCAATGTCCTGAACAAAAAGAGGTTCATAATGGTGTCTATTTTGATGTAGCTCTTCTTGCTGTAGCTGTGATTCAAGCTGCAAAAAATCAATCTTTTCTTGTGCATATTGTAGACATGTCTGAATTCTTTAGAGAGAGCCTTTGCTGATTTGTAATGTGTCATCAACAGTGGATTGTATAAGAGTTTTCATGAACTCTAATACTTCACTGATTCTCGCCATTTTCCTTCAAAACTGCATATGTTGACCCTTACTTTAGTCTTTAAGAGTCTTCGAGCAGTTGTTTTGCTTTTCACCGATTTGTTTATGCTCGAGGCTCTTGAGCAATGCCTTCCATATAAAGCTTCAATTCAATGCACATATTACATGGAAATAACTCTTTTGCCCACAAATACTCTTGTTATGAAGTTTTGTAATTAAAAATTGTCTCTGTCATTAATACCTGGGGATGACCTTTGAAACTGCTGCAACACTTAATTTGTGAAATGAAGCCCTTATGACTACTTTTCTTTGGATATAAACTACTTTTCTTTGGATATAAATAAAACATAAAAAAGAGTCCAAAGGTGCAATAAATTTATGGCTCTGGGAATATAATAAATTCAATCAACAAATACATCAAGTGCAGATCCTCGTAATATTTCTCTATTGTATGCAATCGGCTTTCCTATCTGCGCATAGATAGTAGCAATGAATGCCAATGCAGGGTCCACGATCTAGAGGGTGATTCGAATTTGAGCTCAGTAGCCGACTGTTTCGTTGCCTATGATGGATTTACACTGTGCAATACATTCACATTTTCTGAGATTGGAAATGCTGGCTCAAAGAAATCACAAGTTACAAGCAGAGAAATCCCTTTTTACTCACCTCCAGAATCAAACTTTATCTCGAAACAAAGCATTTTCTGTGGAAAATCCCTAATTTGGTGCCATTCCATATGCCCACTAATTGCCATGTTCGAATCGTGGGAGTTAATAGAATTCTCAATTCCTGTATGTATTCTGGAAAAAAAAATCATAATCTTTCTGTCAACCAATAATTGCAGATGCAAAGCATCGCCTTTTCACATTCAAACTCGATCAATATATTAACCAACCCGGCAACAATTCACAGGATCCACTGCCTCAGTCGAAGATAATTTTGCAATGGGAACATACATGGAAATCTCCCCACAAATATGCAATTCAAGACGTCTGAGAGCCTCGCAGAGGTCAATGTCAGGGCCGATCACGACAGCTTCAATGGCAAAGGCAATGGCGGAAGGAGAAGCAACCATTAAGCACAAAAAAATGTCAAGCTTGGAATCCCGAAAACACCTCAAGAAGATCAATTATGTCGATAATGCCGTAGTTGCAGAAGGATTCAGGAAATGACAGTTGCAACTCTAATTTCGTAGGAGGTGTTAATGAAAAAATCTGAGGAAATGGTGGGGTCTTAAAACAGATAGTTGAAGTCCAAAATTTGAACATCACGCCAATTTGATTTCGTGAAGTATTTCCATGACCAGAAGAAGCAATTATAATGTTATTCCTTCCTTCTGCTTTAGTTTTCGATTTTGCTGGAAAAGGTGATAGGAATTGCAGAGAGTCTCTCCATTCTTCCTCTCATTATCGCAGAAAAATTTCCGCTAGTCAGACTTCTAGGAGAGAATGAATGGAGAGCAATGGGAGTTCAGCACTCATGTGGGTGGCTACACTATGCAATTTATCCTCCATGTCTTGCAATTAGAAGCACAAATTCTTTACCGCCAAGGAGCCTCTTACTTGAGTCAGATGAGATGACTCGCTCTCCTATAAAGCAAAATATAGAATGATTCTTTAAATATTCTTCCCCACGAAGCAGGTAACGACCGATCTGTGCCGACTGCTTGGTATTTCACAGAGCGCGCAGTCTCTTGTGAGAGTTGGTCGCTTCAATCCGAGTGAAAGAACGAGAAAGACCTTATGTTATGTGGGAAAGTGGTGACACACTACATTGGAGAGTGGCACCATAGGTTGTGCAAAGGTATGCGTTATTGAGTGTTGCCAAGGATTAGGTTATATAATCGACATGTGATGTGATGCATCTCAAACCATATTGAAAATGTGATGCATTATTGCGCAATAGGGAAAGCCATCCCAATTAACAAGGTTGCAATGTGGTAAAGTTACGATGCGGTAGCAAAGGGCGAAATGGGTGTACTGAATCAGGTTGGCGTTACATATAAGATGCGTTACTATGCTCAACAGAATGGCAGCAAGAATGGCACTGATATTCCCCGCAGAGCTCAAAAGCACCATTAAAACGTACAAGACATGAGTTAAAGAATCAAACAGAAAGAGAGGTAACATATCTGAATATGAGGGAAAATGCACATTTTTTTTGTTATTTCAAAAGAATGGGCAGAGATGTAGGTAACGCATGTAATAAAACTGTCAAGACATATTATTATATGGCAGATAACCCATGTAATAAAACTGTCAAGACATATTATTATATGGCAGATAGAAGCAGCGATTCTTTGAACCTACACCACAGAGAATAATGGTAAAATCGTTTTTTGCATGGGAGGATATACAAACCGCATGGTTGATAAGTGCTCAAGCCAACCTAAATGATATGTCAGAATTTGTAGGAAAATAATGGCTCAAATGGAGCACGACCAGCAATCGTCGGCTCTGATACCATGTTAAACACACATGGGGAGCGACAAAGATGTAAAAGATAAAACATGCAGTTCAATTTTTATTCACAAATGATACACATTTATAGTACATGTGGTGACTGTTGGGATTCACATCCCAAGGTCCCTTGGACTGCTTAGTCTCTTTAGCTTCCACACTAACCCATTTAGGATTAGGTGTCCAACAAAAACAAATTACAATATTCAAAAAATTCACATTAAAATATTTTACTTTTAAATTAAAAACAAAAAACAAAAAAACAAACAATCATATGCTCCAAAGTATAAATATTGCAATGCCTTCAAACTCCTTCAATACCATGTTAAGTTCCCAAAATATTACTTTTACTCAAATTTAAATACATGGGAATAACAATTTTTTTATAAACTCTTATAGTACAGAGTTTACACCACCATTCTAAACAGTTGTAAACAGTTTCCAAGCTAGTACTCACACTCAATTCTAGACACATGTACACGAAATACTTTTACACCACCATTCTAAAGTTGTTTCTAGGTTAGTACTCATACTCAAAGCTAGACTCATGTACATAAAATATTTTTTCAGAGCTCTTATATTTCAAAGCTTACAACTTGCGCACAATGTGCACAGAAGTGTTGGGACTGATCAAAACACAATCAATAACATAATTTTGGACTCTCGTTAGTCTGATTTAGGAAGAATTGTACTCACACATCGTAACTTTCAAGAAACATAACTATGAGTATGTATATCTAATGAAAATGGCCATTTTTATTTCTTAATGAAAGTAATAAAGAGTGAATTTCATCGGAAAAAAAAACACGTGATGGGAGAATGATGTCATGTTCGGCATAGGTGACCTCAGCTTTTCAAATGGACTTTAACAAAAAAAAAAAACCCTAAAGCTAATTCTGCATTATCTAAGGGCTCTGCAGCAAAGCCAGAGGCCCATGGAATATGGTTACTGTTCTGTTAACCCAAACATAATTTTCTATCTGATCACAACTGGGAATCCTCGAACCGGACCTTGGTTAATTAGACTGACTATCAACATTTCCCTCTAGATTTGACGCTGTTCCTTGCATATGTTTCGAAGAGTTGGTCATATTCCTCGGATCAATAGAGAGGGATTCCTTGCAGTCAGAAATCGCTTCCTGAAGGCAATTCTCCACGTCCGAGTTCATACTGCTCATGCTTCTTTTCAGGATTGTGCTACCGTCGGTTGGAGCTGCGCCGTTTGAAGAACTGAATGGTTTTGAATATAGTTTGGATACCAATGGCACTTCATTCCTAAAAGAAAATTTGGTAGAGAAGGACTTACAATAGCGATTAATCGCAAGTGAGTTTTCGCAGGTGAGTTTTCTCCACTAGTGCTTTCAGCGACCGTTGCTGCATCGTCTTCATCACAGCTCCCCTTTTGAAAATTGTTCTGACAGTGATGGTTACTAGCCCTTCTTGTATTGGAGGCCTTTGAGAAAAGAGATTTGACATATGCTTTCGAGCCTTTCAACTTCAATGGGATGGTTGCGAGTGACTAGAAACTTGTAGCTTCTTACCTTCCAATGTTGGTGCGGCGGCTCTGCACCAACATTGGAAGGTAAGAAGCTACAAGTTTCTAGTCACTCGCAACCCACAACCATCCCATTCAAGTTGAAAGGTTCGAAAGCATATGTCAAATCTCTTTTCTCAAAGGCCTTGAATACAAGAACGGCTTGTAACCATCACTTTCAGAAAAGTATTCAAAGGGAGAGCTGTGATGAAGAGGATGCAGCAACGATTGCTAAAAGCACTAGCAGAGAAAACTCACATGCCATTAATCGTTCTTGTAAGTCCTTCTCTGCCATATTTTCTCTCAGGAATGAAGTGCCACTGCTATCCAAACTATATTCAAAACCATTCAGTTCTTCAAGCAGCATCGTTCCAACCGATGATGGAGCAATCCTGAAAAGAAGCATGAGCAGTACGAACTCGGACGTGGAGAATTGCCGTCAGGAAGCGATTTCTCACTGCAAGGAATCCCTCCCTATTTATCCAAGGGATATGACCGGCACTTCGAAACATATGCAAGTAAAAGCTTCAATTCTAAACAATGTAAACTTTGAAACGAGAACTATAAACTCAAAATGGGGACTCTGGCCCAAAAACCCCAAAAAACATCAAAAACAGTGCTAAAAACGAAAAGTGTGTATACTGGAATGATGTTTTTTTTTTAGGTGCCAATTTTCAACGTGTTTTAAAAATGGCGGTGACTACAAAATTTACTATGAAATTTTCATGCAAAATATAGCTTCAAAACGAAAGTGATGCTACTCGAATAACGTTTTTTTTTTTAGTGTCAATTTTCAAACTTTTTAAAAAATGCTAATAAAACCAATTTTTTATGTCTCAAACAAAGTTAATTTTTAAGGAAAAAATACATCAATGTTTCTGGTAAAATATCATTTTTCTTTCCTAAGTATAAATTTAACATGTTTTCAACCACACCATGCTAGATACAAAAGAAATTGAAATTTTTTCAACTATAAAATTAAAAAACCATGCCATTATGAACAAAGTATGTCACTCAATGAAATCAAAAGTCTTTATTTGTATACTAAATAAAACAAACATTATATCTCTAATTTGATATTGCATTGTAGATATTTAAACAATAAAATTTATCATACTTAAGACATAATCCAATAACATAAAAATGCTTCATAACTTCTCATTTAACAACATATGGAAAACATTAATTTTATTTGAAGATATGATGCATACATCAGTTATATAATCTTTCTTAAACAATTATTCAAAATCACTCATATTTTCTTGCACACCATCACAATTCACATCTTCAGATGAGTGACTGGATGCTGACGAAGATGTTCCATATTCTTCTCTTTCATCAACTAGTGCCTCATCTGAGTCCACATGCATGCCCAACATTCCAGGTTTCAAAAGTCTTCTAGATCTACGACTGGTTTCAGCAGACTCCCATGTCAACACTATTCCTTCTGGTAACAACCTTTTCAGAATCTCTATCGTCTTGAAGCGAAGAGTTCCTCTCTTTGTTAAATTGAAGTCATAAACAAGTATGTTAACATCCTCCAATTGTAATATGTCTGTGCGGCGACGATTTATATTTGTACCCTTTCTTTTTCTTTTTCCACCATTTTTTTTGTCAACTACCATCTCAGGCTTATACACACCATTGAATGGGTGTGTATTTGTGGCATACCAATGTACTTCAACACTTGTAACATCCTCATTTTCTGTAAAGACCTTTATAAATTTAGCAACCCAAAATGGATAGCCTTTGGGATCTCCATCTGCTAGCACTGCAATCATGTAACCCTCCTTAATATCATGTACTGAACCCCTATAAAGGTCTTCCATGGCTTCACGTTGTGCACGAGACCTTCTGGAACCAATATACATCTCTCTTTCCATTGCCTGTGAATAATTAATAATACCTTGAGTTTGTTGTTGTTCAACAATGTTTACTTCCTCTTGTTCATTCGACACATTTTGTGGCTAAATAAATGGATTTTTCAAAGGTATATCTTCATTGGTTGTTGTTGAAATGATATCACTTTGATTATTGAAAAATGACTCCCTCCAAACTGAATCAACAATGTCAAAGTACTCATATGTATATCTAATACATTTTTTAATTTCTTCTAGGCAATCAGAATAACTTATATGTCTATTCTGTATGCGTGCATTCTGAACTTCACCAACTAATTGTAATAACAATATTTTTGATGCAAATATTGGGTGATCTGGAATGAACTTCAAAAATTGCAAACCTGATGACGGTGCCCATTCTGTAGTAGTTGAAAACTTCTTGCCCCATATTAGTGTTTTTCCATAAAAATTTTTTATACGAAATTGATGTTGGAAGCTAATATCATTAAGTTGTTCAATGCATTTCCCCTCACCATATGATCCTAGAATAAACCTTCGCATGTCAATAGTTTCTTCCAACACTTCAAAAGAAGGCTCTGGCATGTATGATTTCTTAATACATTCAATTAGTGATGGCAAGCTCCCAACTTCCTTCCTCCTCAATGT
This sequence comes from Pinus taeda, assembly GCA_000404065.3. NCBI lineage: Eukaryota > Viridiplantae > Streptophyta > Pinopsida > Pinales > Pinaceae > Pinus > Pinus taeda. The sequence goes on along the minus strand of APFE030141093.1, from coordinate 6,606 downwards.
GACTGAGAAATTACTAACAATAGTGTAAAGAGCTTTTTGATAGCCTCTATCCTTTTAGGATCAATGTTGATCCCATCGTGAGCATTCTGTCTAGATATTTTTAGACCGTAGGGTTTCTATTTTATCCCGTAGGGTTTCTCTCTTCAAATTCTGCTAGATTTTGTGGGAAAAGAACACTGGCAAATTAACTACAAAATAAAATTATTTCGGAAGTTAGATCAGAACATAAAAAATATATATTTCTTCAAACAACTGAAAAAAATAATATCAGAAGTTGGTTCAAGAGATCAAAAAGATTTACAAGAAGCTGAAAAAGTTTAGCCCTGAAGATCCTGATCTCTATTAACTACATCTGATATACCTACTAGTGCCTCATAATTTTCAACAAACGTTGCTAAGGAAAAACTATTGGTCATATTTACCAGATATCATTATAGAGTTAAATCAATTTGACAATCACATTGGTGAGTTCAACTGAGTATTAATCCGTCCAAAATGATTCCATTCTTACTATGGTCTCCCCACCCAAATGGCATGTTTCATACATAAAGGGACGAGGCCAGGTGTGAGCCCCAGATATTTTTGGCAGAGTACTTATCACTTAGCGTCAGCATCTAAACCAAATGAAGTCCATTTTATGCAGAACAACCCCAACCTTGAGACATGTTTCTTGAAGCTAGCTTCCAAAACAGACAGATCATTGGTCTAGCAGATATTATGAAAACCAGCTAAAGTTTTATTAGCATGAGCCTAAAATTTTAACTAACTGCCTTCAATGGATGTTAATAATCCTAGGCCTTCATTAAATGTGCTTGGACTATGATTGCAGCACAAGAGATGCATCTAACAAGAAAAAAGGCATAAAATTTTCATTGCCGAAGATGTTTAAGCCTTTAATGAGAGAATTGATACAGAGGCTCTGAATTAGCAAAGCCAACGCTGTCAAAGCATGTGTTTTTTGTCTTCCTTTCTGCTGCACTTTATGGATAAGCTATGTTATAAATTGTAGTAGGGATACTGATTCTGGGTCTCTCTTGGCCTGGTCGCAGGGGAAAGTGAAACCCTTGTCTGTGTATGATTGTTTTTCTAATTCTATAATATATTAGTATAAGACTCAAGTTTCACAATGGGAAAAAAATGTTGCACATAGAAGAGGCATTAAACTTTCCCTCGTGCACTATCTCAGACGAGCTTCAAATTTGATCAATCTCTGGAAATCACAGAGTTGAGCCTGTCCATCTTGTTATCCTTAATAATGCAAGACCACAAGATATAAACACTTACAAAGAGAAATCAATGTTTTCAATTAGAGATCATTTTGTTAAGTCATAGAAGGCACCGTAGTGGGGAAAAGCAGTTTGAGCGAAAACCCAGGTAAATCACTATGCGCTGTCGGTTCAATAATGACTACCGCTAATAAACAAATCAGCCTCGAGATACAATATTTCTACATAGAAGAGAAAACATAATCCAGCCGGCTTATATTCAATGATGCACTGTGTAAACCACCATAGGGGCTCTCAGGGGAAAAATTTGAAATTTTTATTGTCATAGTTGTGCTTTGTAGCAATGGAGCTAGAAGAAGGACAGTACAAGCTAAATCACCACTGCGCGCATGGGTAATCAAGTTTTGAATGCACAAAATGAACCATCAGTAAATAATTACACAAATTGATTCTGATTTTACTAAGTGACTGGAACAGAGGAAATTTAATGTTTGTGAAAGTGAAAAATAAGGTTTTCTCTCATCCCAAGGCTTGACATATTTTACTCAATGAGAGAGAATATTTCTATGTACAAAGGTGCATCATCTAATTGTTAATTAATTTCGTCTGGACATTCATAATAAATTGTTAAAATAAACCAAAAACGCCAGAATATTGGACATCATCAGAATAACTCAAAGCATGTTATGCCCGCAAGTAATTTGGAAATCTATTTCTGATGTGTGGTAGCAGATGCTGCTTCTCCCTCCTCTACTTCTACATTTTTACCAAATGATGAGTAGTTTCATCTCTCTTTGTTGTTTGCTTGTACTTTTATACTTATTGGTATCCTAATCTTTATTCTCGTAATTTTCCCTGCAACACTTTGTTAGTGGTTATACTTTGAGTCCCATTGACTATATTTCATATAGTGACACTAAATAGTGGAAACATAATCAAATTTAACATAATATAGTGTCCACATATTTTTAATCTTTTAGGAGATTGTTTCCTAACTGTTATCATTTCTGTTCAACGCATAATATGTTTGGAAATCTCAAAATACCCTCAAATTCCGTGTAGTTATTTTCAAATAGATTGGAATAGTATGCACTGACACTAGATGTAACTATAATCAAATTTAGCATATTCTAGTATCCATATTCTAGGTACTGTTTCTAATTGATTTCACTACTAATATTTCACAGGTAGTTGCAATCAACATGTATTCAAAACCAACGAAAACAAGAAGTTGGATTTTCTTACAGTTCTGTATTCAAATAACTGGAGATGAAATTCTTCCCTTTCAATCAACATTTATCCAAAGTTCCAAACCAACCATAAAGTGGTTAGTCAGATTCGTTTAATAGTGGGAATTTATCCCTTTCAATCCACATGTATTCAGACCAACTGAAAGAAAATCTGTCCCATTTTTTTCAATAACTCTGTATTCAAATAGTCTAAAAAACAATTGACCCTTTTTAAATCATTGCACGACATGTCTACTCAGTAAAGTAGATCTAAAGATGCATCAAAGTACATGTTTACTGAGTAAAGTAGATCTACAAATGCATCAAAGTATGATAAATACTATGAAAATCGACAAGGAGAAGATATGCCAGCAATCGCATGCTCAAATCAAAAAGGAAACAAGAGAAATGATAGATTGTAAACTCTACAACAGTAGAGTTTAATTAAAGTTCTCAGAAAGCAGGGACTGCATAAACTATTATATCTAATGAGTACACTATTATTCAAGCATTTTAACTATGATTACACTATTATTCAGGCATTTTAACTAGGGGAATACAAGGATCCTTTTAAGACCCCCATTGTATTTAAGACCCCATTGTATTTCATTTGTTGTAAATTAAAATCGATTGCATATCATAAGAAGTCGCCAAAGGCCAAAATCAATTGACAAGTTCAATTGACGACTTAGTTTAAGAAATTCCCCAAAAGACTGTGAGGGAAGATGGTGATATATTTAGATTGATTTATTTGCCACATGAAGGAAGTCTAATTAGATTTACTGTGGTTGTTTTCAAAATACAAACAATTGTGATAAGGTTTACTCTGTTGTGATAAGGTTTAAGGAGTAGGCTTTTCCACTCTGTAAAGTTTCAGCTTTTGCTAAGTCATAAATTATTGGTATATCTGGTTTGTAGGCTGTTGGATATACACATGGTGTTATAATAATGGCCACTAAATTTGATCACGGGCCTCATCTATATTACTCCAATGAATTACGATTCATCATGGTAAGAAAAAAAAAAGGAGAATGTGGATGTATACAAGTGTGAAGTTATGTTTAAGAGTTTACCAAATCTTCAAATGATTAACAAAAGACAAGACGCTTATATCTGGCTTGTACGCTGTTGGATATACATGTGGTGTTATAGTAACAGCCGCTAAGTTTGATCATGGGCCTCATCTATATTACTCCAATGAATTACGATTCATCATGGTAAGAAAAAGAAAAGAGAAGAGAATGTGGATGTATACCAGTGTGAAGTTATGTTTAAGAGATTACCAAATCTTCAAATGATTAACAAAAGACAGGACGCTCTCTTCACTCAATCCTTCTAGAGTTTAATTGGGTTCTCAAGATTGACACCAAAAAACTGTAAGGTGTGGCCGAGTGAAAATATTCAAGCATGCTATATTAGAAAGAGGTCATTGACAGAGAAACAATACTTGAAACAAGAAAGTATACCGATTCAACTGCAAGGAATTGTTATGATCCGTACCTATTTGGCCTTGATGAACAACAGTACATAGATTGACTGCCACATCTTGATCAATAAATCATTCATTCAACAAAGTAGCTGAAATCTAAGTCCTAAAGAACTGATATATGTGTACTTGCCAAGTAGATAAAGTGCAGAAAGATGGCACTCCCTTCATCTCCTGGAATGGCAAAAGAAGCCGGGGTATTTGATTCAAACTGAAATAATACAGTAAACATTTTCACATGCTGAGATTTCAATCATCCACATCTTAAACAAATAGATCTAGAACAACCCCAAATAGAAAAGCGGCATTAAAGTGTCTAAAATTGAAGGGAAAAAATGAAAAAACATAAAATAAAATGCTGAGAATTTTCCCTACAAGAAATTTTAATTTCATTTACATTCCACGCCAGCTTCCGCTGCTCGCCGAGGTTTGCTCTTGCGCCTGCTTCCATTCCTTATCAAGGAATTTGGCTTAGTGGGTTCATCAATGGCAGATCTGCCTGGAACCCCATTTTTATCTGCAACAAAATCCAAACTCTCTGTGATCTGGGCATGCCTCTTCCTCTTCTTCCCATTCTCAGTCCCTACCTGAACCTTACTATCCTTGTTCACATTCACAGGTTTTATATCCTCCTCTTCTTCAATATTCTCCACCTCTTCATCCTCTAGCGCATCCTTGGCCCCTTTCTGAGGGCGTCCTCTTCTCCTGTAAGCAGGAATGAATTCCTCACCCCCGCTCCCCGGATCCTCATGGCTAGAAACCGCTGTTAGCTTCTTCCCTTTGCCTCGGCCGCGACCCATATCACCACCCACTTACGGATCTGAGAAAATAAAGAAGGGGATCCAACAACGGATCTGCTCAGCCACCAGAGTGCTCAGAGCCTATTTGAAATACCTCACAGATTCAACTGTTGATTTCAACAAAAACTATAGAATTATCTTTCAGGCCAGCAAGATTGCCACCCCTGGGCCGCCCCGCCCTGCCCGACCGACGGTGGGTTAATTCCCGGGCGCAGCCACACCCCGCCCCCCCCAACACGGCGGCGGGTCGATTCTGGGAATCGACCCGTCGCCGTCGGGCGGCGGTGGGGCGGCCCGGGGGTGGCCCTGGCGCGGGGCTATTCGTCCACACATCTTTTCGCACCAGCGATTTATAGCCCCCTCCTCGGCGAAATGGGAAGCATAGAAACGTGGGATTTTGCAGATCTCATCGACGATTGGCGTGATGCTGGTAACCAGATGTTTCAAGGACGCTACCTCTCTGTTGAAGTCAATCACCATCTTCATGCGCCAAAGAATGCTTTTGGCTGCCCTTTTTATCAACTCAGATGCCACTTTCTGGATGATATCCGAGGGATCCCCCTCTCCTAAAGAACCAATCGCTGATCCAAAGACCATACCCCCGGAAGACCGTCGAGGCCGCCGGGGCCGTCGTCTAGGTATCAACATCCGCAGTATGAGCTCCAACTGAATCAAAGGAAACAATTTCAAATGTTTCTCCATCTCTGAAATTTTTTTCTTCATCTCGTTGCTCGCTCGATAACGAGAAACCACATTAATTCTCGCTATATTTTGCTCTGCGTCTCTGTGAAGATGCCGCAACTTAACAACCCATTTCTCGACAGCGGAACTTCCTTGACGTTCAATGTCGCCTGAGGGTTACTGTTTCTGCAACAACGGGATGATAGTTGTGAGGTCCTCCACTTTAGCTTTAAGAGAGTTCAAGGTTTCCTGATAGCTAAGCACAATTTTAACATACTCAACAAGTTTGTCTATCGCCGGGTGGATAGCCAAACCGATAATCACATACACTAAATAAGAAAAATTGATGATTTTCGCACCACCACCCTCCATCCGCTACAACCTAGTAATATAAATTCTTACTTTACACAAATCTAAGAGCGGACCATCACAGATTTCTACTAAGCTTATGTAGAGTGAATGCCAATTTTGAAGAGCAAGCCATTGCAGATTTATAGTAGGCCTATGCAGCGCTAATGCCAATTTTCAATGGTTTCTTACGCTTCTAATTCCAGTTTGAAATAATAAAAAAGTGGATATTAATTTGATAAAAAAGTGGATATTAATTTGAATGGTGCTCCATCCATATGCACTGTAGTGATAGTGTGAACGCTTGAGTTTTCTGTTTTGTTTTTTCATCTGAAAAGATGTGACAGTGATTAAAAAATTTAAGCCTATAGCTTTCTTGTGTACCCCACTTGTTTATTATTTGGTATTGTGCATTAATGTTTTTGTTTTTGTTTTCGTTTTCGTTTTTGGTTTAAAGGATGAGACAGTGATTAAAAATTGAATTTCATAACTTAATAAATATAATTAATCCAAAAGACATTTATCTACAATATTACAATATGGATCACAAAAATTTTTGTTTTTATATCAGCAATTTATAAATTTTTGTTTTTATATCAGCAATTTTATATGCTATATTGTAGATTATATGATAAATTTGGAATTTTATTTATCAACTATTTATTTATTTATTTTTATTTCTCAATATATTTTTAAGATTTTTAGATATATATTTGCAAAATGTAATTTTATATGTTTAAGATTTTTATATTTTAAGAAAAAAATTTCGGCTTAAATCACATGGTAATACATTTGTCGACGGGTTTCGAACCAATGAGTGTGGTTCATGGTTAGGA